>APFE031228052.1:3843-13954 GCA_000404065.3 Pinus taeda
GCATATTAAAGTTTTGAGAACTGATAGAGGAGGTGAGTATATCTCCAAGGAATTCCTAAGATTTTGTAGAGAAAATGGAATTCACAAACAATTTACAGCTAGGTACACCCCACAGCAAAATGGAGTTGCTGAAAGGAAGAACAGTACCATCATGGACATGGCGAGAAGCATGTTGAAGGCAAAGCATTTGCCAAATGACTATTGGGCTGAATCTGTAAATTGTGCAACATATATTCTGAGCAGGTGCCCTACGAAAGCAGTGATGAATAGAGTGCCGAAAGAAGCATGGAGTGGGAGAAAGCAAGGAGTCACCCACATGAGAGTTTTTGGATGTGTGGCCTATGCACACATTCTAGATCAGCTAAGGAGGAAGTTGGACAACAAAGGGAAGAAATGCCTTTTCATTGGATACAGTGAAGAATCCAAGGCCTACAGGTTGTATATCCCATCTACCAAGAAGTTTTTCATCAGCAGAGATGTTCAATTCATTGAAGAGGAAGCTTGGGATGGAAGCATAGAGAAAATAGTGAATGTTAAAAACTGTTTGTCTCATGATGAAGATGATGAGGAGATGGCTGAAATACATCCCCAAACAGCAGTGCCAACACAAGAACTGGAAGGAACACCCTTGAGGAGAAATGAAAGTGCTTCTCCAAGCACACCACAAAGTGGAAATTCAAGTGCATCTTCAAGCACTTGCACACCGAATGAAAGAGGTAAGAAGTTTAGAAATCTAAGTGATATTTATGATGAAGGAATGAATTCCTTATTTGCCTTGTTTTGTCATGTTGATGATCCTATTCATTTCGAGGATGCAATTAAAGATAAGAAATGGATAGAAGCTATGGATGAGGAGATGAATTCCATAGAAAGAAACAAAACATGGGATTTGGTTGAGCTACCAAAAAGTAAAGAAGTCGAGTGAAATGGGTTTACAAAACCAAGAGCAATGCTGAAGGCAAGATAGAAAGGCACAAGGCAAGGCTGGTTGTCAAAGGGTACAAACAGCAGTATGGGAGAAATTATGAGGAGACTTTCGCACCGGTTGCAAGAATGGAAACCGTGAGAGCAATGCTGTCCATAGCAGCACAAAACAAATGGAAAGTCTACCAAATGGACGTAAAGTCAGCATTCCTAAATGGAGTGTTAAAGGAAGAGGTTTATGTTGAACAGCCTCTAGGCTATGAGAAGAAAGGTGAAGAGCACAAAGTGTGCAAATTGAAGAAAGCTCTTTATGAACTGAAGCAAGCGCCAAGAGCATGGTACAACAGAATAGATTCATATCTATTGGATAATGATTTTGACAAGTGTGAAGGAGAACCCATTGTCTACATCAAAGAAAAAGATGGTAAAATTTTAATTGTTGTCTTGTATGTTGATGATGTTATTTTCACAGGTAATGATGATCAGCTCATCAAGAATTTTAAATCAGTCATGAAAGAAGAATTTGAAATGACTGACATGGGTTTCTTGAGATACTTCTTAGGCATAGAAGTAGATCAAAATGAAAAAGGAATTTTTATCTCACAGGGAAGATATGTAAATCAAGTATTGAGCAGATTTAATATGCAAGAATGCAAGGCAGCGATCACTCGCACAGTGATGGGATTAAAACTCAGCAGAGAGGACAGCAGCAAGGATTTTGATCCTAGTTTGTACAAGAGTATTGTAGGCAGCCTTATGTATTTAACAGCAACTAGGCTTGACATTATGTATGCTGTTAGTTTAATTTCCAGATTCATGGAGAGGCCAAAGGAGGCACATTGGCAGGCAGCAAAAATAATTTTGAGGTATGTCAAAGGTACCAAAATGTTTGGAATTTTATATAATGTCTCAGACCATTCAGATTTGGTTGGATACACAGATAGTGATTGAGCTGGAAGTGTTGATGATCGGAAGACCACTTCCGGTTATGTTTTTCATATGGGTTCAGGAGCCATTTCATGGGCTTCTAAGAAGCAGTCCATTGTAACATTGTTTACAGCAGAGGCTGAGTATGTGGCAGCTACAGTAGCAGCATGTCAAGCAGTTTGGATGAGAAGGATGTTGAGGAGCTTAGGCCAAGAGCAGGCAAAAGCGACAGTGATTTTTTGTGACAATAGCTCAGCTATTGCATTGTCAAAGAATTCAATGTTTCATAAGAGAACGAAACACATTGATACAAGATTTCACTACATTAGAGAATTGGTGAACAATGGAGAAATTGTCCTAGAACATTGCAGGACTCAAGAACAGGTTGCAGACATCTTGACAAAGCCACTGGATCAGAAAAGCTTTCAGTTTTTGAGGAAGTGCCTGGGTATGACCGAATGCCCAGCAATTGAAATTAAAGGGGAGTGTTGAATTTGTAATTTCAACCGCGCACGGGCCAGCATTTAATACACCTCAAAACCACCCAGCAAAACCACAAACTGTCGGTAACTTTATCACACCGCTTTTGCATGAAGGTACTTTTCGTACACAAGAGCTCCGATACAATTTGGAGTTGACGCGTGGATGAGACGTGACATCAGCCTCTGACATTTATCGGAAGGTAAAAGTCGGTTAAAAAGTGGCTTCCGATATTCACCTCCTTCGTCCGATGTGCTCCAGCATTCTCCACCGTTGATCTTTCAAAGCTGCATAGTGGAGTAAAGTTCGGTGAAAAAGGCCTTCCGATATTCACCTCAGCCGTTCGATTCGAGGAGGGCAAATCAATGGTTGACGTGCATCTGAACCTGCATACGGGCAACATTAAAGGCTTAGCGTGGAGTAAAGTCAAGTTGCATTTTGACCATACCTTTATTAAATAATTGTCATATGCGTAGGTAAAATATTTTAATTTTTGTTTACGGCAAGTATGGGCGTGAGTTAAATGATGGCATGGGCAATGTCATTTAGTCTTTAAGTTTATTGTTTTTTAATTTTCACGGTCGTAAGTTTGTTTCTTACAGAACAAGTAAAAACATTTGTTGTTGGTCATTTTTTTTGGTAAGTGTAAGAAATGAAAAACGCACAGCAGTGCAGGAAGAAAGGCGAGAAGTGAAAGAAGAAAACCAGGGGAAGTCTGTATCAAAAACCATGAATTGTTTCACAAAGCAGTGAAAAGGTAAAACAGTAAATCCTTGTAATCTTTGTTTTCACACAGCAGTGAATGTAAATGAAACTTTTACACATAGTGGTGTAAAATTTCAAAGGAGACAGAGTAATTTCTTTTGTAATGTTTTGGTGAATCCCTCTGAGTGAAAGAGGATGAATATGTATTAGTGTTTTTGTTTAATGAATAGAAATCTTTTATGGTGGTGCAATACTCTGCTCTCAGTAATTTTTTTTAAGCTTCCCTATGCACAAAAGATCCTGGAGTAAAGAAAACAGAGCATTGCCTCTGTGTGCTTGAATTTTTGTGTTTTTGAGATTTTGCCTCAAAAATCCCCAACAATCTAAAAATTTCACTATCAGGCTCAGGTTGCTTACTTGAAATGCAGTGAACTGAACTTGAATGGTGACTCGGGCTCCATCCTGGAGCCGGGCCTAAACTCCTCAGCATCAGTATCTTGGAGCCGGGCCTAAACTACTGAGCATCAGTATCCTGGAGCCAGGCCTAAACTCCTCAACATCAGTATTCTTCCCGATAGATATTTCATTCTTCCCATCCCGCCCAAAATGTTCAATACCCAACAACACTCCATCCCGCCCAAAATTCAAAAGAAAATGGTGAAGCTACTATTTATGGAGGAGGGTGTCTGCGGGAGAGGTGGAGGGGTGACCCAACAGCTGAGCAGCAGTCCATTTGCTGAGATGTAGCAGCAGACTCGTAACAAATTGCGCACATCAAGGCAGGTCAGTCCGCTTTCTGCCTGCCTGGCCGGCAGAAATGGGAAATGCCCAATAAAACACTCCACTAGACTCAACCCCAGGCTCCATATATTGCTCGTGTATTCGTCGTACCTTTCACCATGGGTCTCGGGGTCGAATCTCTCGGGGTTCATATTTTGATGACCTTAACAATTCTAGATTTGTTAAAAAATCTTAATGCCAGCAAACATAATATTTTGTCCACTGGATGTGGAAATTGTAATAATAACAATCCAGATGGTCCACATGTGACTGTTGAGAAAATCTGAGCCACTAAATTACAATTTAAATCCAACATAACCTAGAAATTCAATATAATCCAAACATATTGAATCCAAATATAAACACAAAAATTCAATAGGTTGAGTATATATACTGCTATTGCAAAAATATGGAAGGGCACCTGGAGACATACAAGCAAACAGAGGGATCTAAGCTATAGTTAGAGAGCCAGAGAATAGGCAGCAGGAGCGGTGAAGTAGTTTTGACTAATCGATTGCCGAATCCAACCCCACCTCCTGAACCTACCCATTCTCAATCTCTCCGAGAGGGAAAGAAAATGGTAACGAAATAATCAATATAGGATTTTAGATAATAGGTTTCAGGCTTCAGCTATGAATGATAAAATAATAATTCACTGAAGAGCGTTGTTGGGTCCTTGGATGTAATATGCTTAACCTAGAAAATATAACAAAGTGCATCAATAATTCAGTGCAAAATTAAGATAGATGATGCAGAAACAATCCCTTATATTATTATTTAGCGAACCAATAGAAAGCTAGGAGAGAAGCAATCTGCAAGAAAATTTTATAAAAGTACAGTGCAATCTGAAAAATCTCTTCAACACACATGCATTTCTGAATCTCCATAGTGCAATCGACAATGACTTTATAACACCGAACGAAATTAACACAGTCAATCAAGAAAATGTTGCGCTTACCTCCGAGGGATGAATCCACATTGATAGGAAGAAATCAACATCCTTGACCGTTGCTATAACCTGTTTGATCTGCAGCGCCACTTATCTCTTTGCACTTTGCTCTCTGCTGGGATTGCAGCGTTAGTTATCTCTTAGATGTTGATGCCACTTTCGTTTGCAACGGATGGTCTCTTAGATGCGGAAAGAAAGATGCTCCAGCTGTTTTTTCAAATGTGCACAACAAAAGCACAATCCATGTCATTGAAGCAAAAATAGAAAGATTCTCCAACTTTTTTTTCAAATGTGCACAACTAAAGCACAATCCATGTCATTGAAGCAAAAATAGTAATAAAAGCACAATTTATGTTATCCAATCAAACATAGTAATAAAAGCACAAGCTATGTTATCCCACCAAAAAACCAAAAATAGTAATAAAATCATCTAGTCAAAAATACAATCCAATTTTTAAAATAAAATCATCCAATCAAAAATAGAATCCAATTTTTAAAATAGAAGGGTCAAACCCCCTTTTTCATGTTAACACAATGACATTTTCATATCATAGTTTAGGAATTAAATAATTTAACCTAATTAAAATAATCAAAGAGCCCTCACCTTTGCCATTACCTATATCAATTTTCACCTATGACAAACACTATGATTTATTCTATGAGCTATTATATGCAATGAACGACTCAGATTATCTCTTAGATTTGGAAATATGCTCCATCTTTTTTCACAGCTACAGAACAAAAGCACAATCCTTTTCATGGAAGAAAAAATAGTAATAAAAGCACAATCCATGTCATTCAATAAAAAAAAAATAATAAAAGCACAATCTGTCATCCACTTATAAAATACTAATAAAAGCACAATTAAAATCATCAAAAAGACCTCACAACCATATAGGATAATTGGCACCACTAATAAACCAAAGAGGGTTTTCTTAGTCTTCCAATCCCATAATTATGCTTGTCTACACTTGTTCGGGAGAAGGTAGGAAGCCTTCCACCCTCCTTGGATTCAATTTTATCTACATGCTTCCCAGCCGAGCATCTAGTGGAACTCAATTCCTAGATATTTGTACTAGTCTACAACCTCCAAGGGGTTGCCCTCAAAGAGAGAAGTATCCTGTTGTTTCTTTCTTTTTAGGGAGAAAATCATGAATTTAGTTTTGCTGAAATTTACTTGCATTTCTCGCATATTGACAAAAGAGTTCCATAGCTTTCAAATTCTTTCTCATACCTATCGTAGATTTAGCAATAAGGATAAGTTCATCGACATATAAAAGCAATTTCACCAGATATCTTGCTAATTGGATGCCTTCTCCTTTGATATTTCTTATCCACTCTTCAAGCTTATCAATATATAAACCACACAAAGTGGGGGAAGGAGGCCATCCCTGTTTGACTCCTACGTCATTGCCAAAGCATTCAGACATACCCTATTTTGTTTTGATTTATGCTCTAATGTGCTCATATAGCTTATGAACATCAGGTCTATATTCCTTTGGGGCCCCTTGTTCTTCCATTCTGTTGCATAGCTTATCTCTAGGGATAGTATCAAAGGTTTTTTTGAAGTCAACAAAGCAACAAAATGATTGTTAGTATTGACAACAAATTAGTTAGGTTTCTTTTAACTAAATTGTAATTAGGCAATTGCATCTATTCGGTTATGTAACGATAGATAGGCATGATATAAAATTATTGTAATACACATGAATAAAAATCAGTGCGGAGAATCATAACCATTCAGTTCAGTTCAAGTTCAGTTTCCGAATCTTGGCAAGGGTTCTTGTTTATTATTTCTTTCATCTGTTCATCTGTCTTTGTTTTCTACAACTGGTATCAGAGGCAGTGAGGCTGTGCGGACTTGCGTTGAAGGCAGGAAGCTATGCGTTGAACGCAGTGCGTACGTGCGAATTGAATTGAGGCATGACCGTGGAAAAAACCCTGCGTCCAAGTGTGAAGGTTGTGCTGGAGTCGCTGGAGTAGACCCTGAGGCCTGTGCGTGCGTTAGGCGTTGAGGTTGTGCTGGAGTCACTGGAGCAGACCCTGCTGTGCGTTGAAGGTGAAGGCCTGTTGAAGTGCTGTGTGAAAGGCGAAAGCAGATGCTGTGTGAAAGGCGTGAGAAGGTGAAGGCCTGTTGAAGTCTGCAGAGCGTTGTTCCAGAACTCTTTTCTCTGAAGAACGTGAGAACCTGCGGCTCGTTGTTCCAGAACTGCCTGCAAAAGGCGTGAGAAGCGGCCTGAATTTTTCTCTGAAAAACGTGTTTGTTCCAGAACTGCCTGCGAAAGGCGTGAGAAGCGGCCTGAATTTTTTCTCTGAAAAAAACGTGATTGTTCCAGAACTGCCTGCGAAAGGCGTGAGAAGCGGCCTGAACTTTTTCTCTGAAAAACGTGATTGTTCCAGAACTGTCGGCTTCGTGAAAGGTTGTGTGCGGGTTGGAAATAACCTGGTTGTGGCTGTGCGTGCTGTAAGCTGTTGAAAGAACCGAGGCGTGAAAGCGTTGAAGAGCCTGCCAGAACTTGTTCAGTGCTGTCTGTGCGTTGAAGAAACTTGAAGCAACTGCCACCGCTGTTCGGGCTGGAGCGTGGTGAAGGTCTGTTGGAGTTGAAGAGCCTGCCAGAACTTGTTCAGAAAATTTGGGTATTGTTTAAGAAATTTTTTGTCTCAAAAATTTTCATAAATCTGTTGAAAGAAGTTTCATCTCAGAAATTTTGTTTTAGAAAGTTGTGAAAGTAAAGTTCTTTAAATTCAGAATATAGGAAAAAGAAGACAGATTTATTTTTTAAGGAAAGGAAAAATTTTTAAAGGTTCTTTTTTATTTGGAGAAATAAGGAAATATAAAACCTTAGAAAGTCTGAAACCCTAGGAAAGAAAAAAATGGCCAAGATGTCGAATGCGAAATTCGTGGTGGAGAAATTCACCGGAAAGAGCAATTTTGCTCTTTGGAAACTGAAGGTTAGGGATCTGCTTGTGCAACAAGGGTTGCACAAGGCATTGGATGGAGCGACTAAAAAACCTACAACCATGACTACTTCAGACTGGGAGGACTTGGATGCCCAAGCTCTCAGTACCATCCGGCTATGTCTAGCGGATGAAGTTCTCTTCAACATTGTTGAAGAGACTACAACGTCAGGATTGTGGGAAAAACTTGAAAATCTCTATATGATAAAGTCATTGACCAACAGAATTTATCTGAAAAGACAGTAATACAGTCTTCGAATGAAAGAAGGTTCAAATGTTGTAGAATATTTTAATGTTTTTAATACACTAATATGTCAATTAAGAGATATGGAAGTCAAAATACAGGAAGAAGATAAAGCCATAACCTTGCTGTGTTCTCTGCTTGAATCATGGGATCACTTCGTAACTTCTATCAGCTTCAGCTCTGCTAATTCTTTGAAGTTTGAATCAGTCGTGGGAGCTTTTCTGTCTGAAGAAGTACGAAGGAAATCCAGCACTGAAACAGCTACATCAGAAGCCATGGTCGCTAGAGGACGCTCAAAGGAAAGAGGAAAAATACCAAGGGGAACTTCCAGATCGAAATCGAAAGGAAAGAAGTGTAAGGCGAAATGTTAGAACTGCAATAAAGTTGGACACTTGAAGAAGGACTGTTGGAAACGAAAGGAATCTGAAAACCTGAAGAACGAAGTGAATCAGGTCGATTCAGGTATGATAGATGAAGTTTTATCTGCAGAAGAATTGTGTATGATAGATGAAACTTCACCTGAATGTAATATCTCTCAGGGTGTAGATAGCTGGCTATTAGATTCTGGTGCTTCGCATCACATGTGCCCACATAGAAATTGGTTTACCTCGTATGAAAAGGTAAATGGTAGTTCTGTGTTTATGGGTAACAATATGTCATGTCAGACTGTTGGGATGGGAGATATCAGGATTAAGAAAGTTAGAACATTAACTAGTGTTAGACATGTAGCTGATTTAAAGAAAAAATTGATTTTTTTGGGAGTTTTGGATTCAGATGGTTATAAGTTTACAGGTCAGGATGGCATCTTGAAAGTCTTGAAAGGAGCACTTGTGGTTATGAAGGCAGAAAAGGTCGGAAATCTTTACAGGTTAAAAGGAAGTACTCAGATCGGTGAAGTAGCGGTTGCGTTAGAAAAGGAAGAAGCAGGCACTCGTCTATGGCATCAACGATTGGGTCATATGAGCGAGAAAGGTCTTCAGATATTGTGAAGCGTAAATCTCTTCCAGGTCTGAAATCCTTGAATTTAGATTTCTGTAAACATTGTGTATATGGCAAATAGTGTAAATAGAGGTTTAAAGTTGGAAATCATAATAGTAAAGATGTTTTAGACTACATTCATTCTGATCTGTGGGGGCCTTCCCCTGTTATGTCATATGGAGGTGCACTGCATTTTTTAACATTTATTGATGATTACTCCCGGAAAGTTTGGATCTATATGCCAAAAAGGAAAGCTGATGTGTTAAATGTCTTTAAACAATTTAAAGTAATGGTAGAGAAAAGAAGAGGCAAATCTATTAAATGCTTAAGAACTGACAATGGTGGTGAGTTCACTTCAGTTGAATTTGAACAATACTGTAAGGATAAGGGAATTTTTAGACACAAAACTGTTGTTTATACTCCTCAGCAAAATGGTGTTGCTGAGTGTATGAATCGGACTCTTATGGAAAGAGCCAGAAGCATGATTAGCAATGCTAACTTGCAAAAGGAGTTGTGGGCAGAAGCAGTATCTACTGCTTGTTATTTAGTTAACAGATCACCTTCAGTAGCAATTGATTGTAAAATTCCTAAAGAAGTTTGGACGGGTCAGTCTTGTGACTATTCACATTTGAGAATATTTGGTTGTGATGCTTATTCTCTCATTCCGAAAAATCAGCGTTCAAAATTAGATCCAAAGTCATAATGTTATGTCTTTGTTGGGTATGACTATGCAATGAAAGGATATAGGTTGTGGGATCCTACATTGCAGAAAATAGTCATTAGTAGAGATGTAACATTTGATGAATCCTCTCTTTTAAAATCAACTATTGAAAGAATTGAACAGGAACAGGTGTCGCAAAATCAACGAGTTCAGTTGGAGGCTAGACTTTTTGGTGACAGCCGAAAGGAAGGAGAAACCTCTGGAGAAAAAGGTGTTGAAGACACAAAGGAAGTCGTTGAAGCTTCTGAACCAGTGCAAGTTTCTGAACCAGATCAGCAACCAGTGTCTCTAAGAAGGTCTACAAGGGAAAGGAAAATTCCAAAAAGGTATGAAGATTCTACTTCATCTTTTTCTTTGATTACTGAAGATGGGGAACCTTCTTGTTATCAGGAAGTAGTAGATGATACAGATAGCGAAAAATGGAAAGTGGCTATGGAAGAAGAAA
>APFE031228059.1:0-33917 GCA_000404065.3 Pinus taeda
AGTGGATTTGATATCATGCACTATAGATTTTATTTCAGATGCAAGAGCAAGAGGATCATTATTTTGCAGTTCAAGAGTGAAGAGTTTAATCATAAGTTGGACGACTTCAAGTGTAGAATGTGAGTCATAGAGCTCTTTCAGCTTTTTTAAAGCTTCAAAGGCAGTTGAACATGTTGAAATGTGACGACTCACCTCCTTATTTACAGACACTGCGATTAATGCATACGCTTTGCTGTTCTTGTTTTCCCAGATGGCGAGCTCTTTGTCTGATGTAGGCTTTTCTGGGTCACTGTCTCCTTCTCCGACACACACTCCTTTCCACAACTCATTGAAGATGAGGGTGTGTTGTACCATCCTGGACCAGTCAGGATAGTTCTCCTTGCCAGTGAGAACTATTCCTATCATAGAGATGATTGAATGCATTCTGTAAAAGATTACTTCTGCTGATATAAAAAAAAAACTTTTGCTGATAGACTAATACTTCTGATGGCAAAAAAAAATTCTCTTATGAAAAAAAAAACTTCTGCTGCTATCCTCGGCATCTAAAAGTATGATGGACTTCAATCAAACAGAGTTTAACACAATGACATATCAAAATTGCGCTATGCATATATCAATCATCCTTTAAAATATCAGCTTACATCACCATGTGTATTTCACAGGCATTCTCATAGCATGTGCGGTTCACCATGTGCGTTTCTTCAAACAGCAGTTAGAGACATTCTCAGACAGCGTTTCATATATATTGCAATGAACATCATGTGCGTTTCTAAAGCATTACAATCAACAATTTCGAAAACTGCGTATTCAACAATAGTACATATGGATGGCACTGCGTATTCAACAATAGTACATATGGATGGCACTGTGTATTCATGGGAAAGATCACTGGCAGTCATAAATTACATGATTGGCAGAAGTCATAAGGTCCCCCTTGGAGGGCATACAAGACACCATGGCGAAGATGAACCAAACTTTACATACATTGATTGTGGCCATGTATATGGTAGCAGTGAAGGTCAGTAATGGCCTGAGATCGGTGAAGGAAAGCGAATCGACATAATCATAATTGAAACGCTTTTGCAGGGAACATTAGGAGAGGTCAATCATGGAATCGTGGCACTCAATCGTGCTTCTGTAAAAGCTCCTCCCGCGAATCGAACCCAGGTCAGGTCGAAGATATCCTCGTACAGACTAAGAGTGATCACGGAAAATTACAGTAAAGCAGATTGCCTGCGACAGAGACTACCACCCTTGCATCCGTCGATGGCACAGATCAATATAATGCAGTGAAGGGCTTAAGTTTGCCCCAGAGATTTGAGTGAGATAAGCATATTGCTACTGGATTTGGTTTGCATTATCACCCTAGCCGTCGCTTGGTCCAAACGACCGAATGCGTAGAGATAGGGTATTTGAGAATCTAAATAAAAACAGTGACCGGAGAATAGTTAAACAACAGTGACACCCCTGCGCTGGGGTGCGCGGAGGATATTTGACCGTTTTCAAATGACACCGAACATTCGTTTCAGCGTTTTTTAATACCAGACAGCAAATTCATATCTGCTGATACAAGAGCGTTACCTTCAGGCACTCTCTCAGATGTTAGGTATGCAGCGGCAGCGTTTCTTTCAGACAGGCGTTTCCTTCAGGTGTGGGACAGAGGAGCAGAAGGCAGGCAGTGGACAGGAGTTACAAAGCAAGGTTAAAAAAAGAACCTGGGACCTGTGCTCTGATACCATGTCAAGCCGGGAGTAACTCCAGAAAACTAATGCATTTATTCATTTAGCCAGCTATCTATTATATACATGAATGTGATTGTTCAGTTCATCTTCTCGATGACTGTTCACATTCAGTTCCCCAATCACTGAGGATTAGGTGTCAACAGTTGCTTATATTCTTGTCATCTCTTCAAGGTCTTGGGAATAGCCTTTTTCTCTAATTAGTTTATCTTGTTTGGATACTAACCTTTTCTTGACCTCATTGATTAGATAAGACTTCATTTGTTAGATCTAGTTTCTTTGATTTATTTTGTCTCTTTCATAATATCACTATCAGCAATCGCATTTGTCTTCTAGTTACTTTTGTTGATATCATTTGAGTTTCACTTATTCCTAAACTTTATATCTCACAAGTGAAGAACATTCTAACAAACACTATAACTAAAGGCATTTGATATTATCATTATTTCATTGAGAAATTTTAAACTTGCTTCATTAATTTGTTATTGGAATCTTGTAGCCTTGTGTTCTAAATTGATATCTCAATAAAGCTTGGTTATAAGTGATTTACATCTTTTACATTATAGGGTATTGTCATCATTAAACTATCAAACTTGTTCATCATCTTGCATTAGCATCCCAGCTTAGTTTGCATCCTTTAAATTATGCTCCAAGCATAAGCTTGGTTGAATAAAAAGTTAGTGACACCTTCTTCATCATTCAATTTGAGAAGTTAGACCGCCATTCACAATTCACACAAGTGACCTTGTAGTGTTGAGAAATCTAGGGCATTAGCATTAGGTGATTTCTCTTCGATTAATAATTGTTTCTGAATGCTTTTACTTCTTTAGATTAGAATCTTTTTCTTATTAGATTATTAGTGTTCTTCTTCATCAAACAGTAGCTAATGCATGAACATAAATAGACAAGAGACACGGAATGTAGGCTATCAGCCAGGGCCAAAACCTCTCACTTTTGAGAGGAAAACCCACACAAATTCTTCTTATACAGATTCTAATTGACGAATACCAAGACCAAGACCCTTGACCCATTAGCCCCTCCAAGACTAAGACACAAGTTCTCTTCCACCTTCTTGTTTACACTTTCTTGGTTCCTCCTACTTCAGATCTCGCAACATATGTGATGACACCGAATTGTGATTATCGAACTTGTCAAGGATGTCGAACTTCTCCTTCTCCAACAGCACTGAATTCTGAAGTCATATCACTGAACCATAGATATTGTTGATAGCATGGAGACCTTTCTCCCTCATAACAGCACTGATATTTTTTTCACACACTTGTGACCTTCCTCTTGAGGCGGCACCGAATGCTTCACTAGAATATCAGTATAGCAGCAACGAAACACCATGGTATATTACTGAACTGTGTCTCCTTTATAGAACTGAATCATAGTCTTATCATTTCAACGAACTGTGGCTTCTTCATAGTACCAAATTGTAATATATATATATATATATCCTTGATTAAGCAGTGTTCCTCCACTGAAGTACCAAGACCTTCCCTCAGAAATCCGAATTGCTATTTCTGTGATTGGCCCTAAACAAACCCTTGTTGTCCCTTCAATACACTTCTGCGTTTTTGTCTGAACTTATCTTCTTTTAGCTACCCAAATTTCAGAGCTTGACTAATTGTGTAATGCGAAGAGCCTTCACATATGTTTATAGTGGTTTCCCTCTATAAATAAGCCGACATGTATGTATGAATGTGTGTCTCCATAATTTGAAGTCGACATGAGGAGGAGAACTTGTGCTTGTCTTTTGGAGGGCTACCCAAAATAAGGGCTTTTCATACATGACATTAATTCCTAAAGGCTCACAATGGGAGCCATCTAAAAATAAAACTCTTGCTCATGAAACCCACGGGGAAAGGCATTACAAAAATAATTTTATTCTCTTCTTTTCATCATTTGGCAGAGATCATAATTACATGTCATTATGAAGACCGAACCTAGTTCTACTTTCCAACACTCCCTCTTAACTAGAGAGGTATTCATAATGGTACTTGGTCATTCTCGATCTGAATAATTTCTCATAAGAAGAATCGGATTGGTAACCCATTTGTATAGCATCATATCAACCAGCATTGTTACATAGCAAGGCCTTGACTAGCAGCTCTATCCACATGATCAGAGCACAATGTTGGCGAGACCAATGATTCATAGACACCATAATCATTGTCTCTCAAGGTACATACTCCACTCGGGTGTTGAGAGAGTATGATTTACTTTGGACTATTCTTATCTTGGGTAGTCAGTGCCCAAAGAATATCAGTGCTCTACAACTACTCTTATCTTGGATGCCCTATCTCATCCTCAGAGAGTATTGGATGCCAGATGCTTACCCAATCCTCCATAATGATGTGTCTATCTCTCCCTCTCAATTAGGGAGAACATATCAATTCCTATGCTCCCTCTTGGTTCAGGAATTTCCAAGTTTCTTCCAAGTAAGAAACTTGTTTTTAGGCTCCCTCTTAATTAAGGACCTACAGTAGCTCCTTAACCAACTGCTTGAAGAGCTCCTTCCTTCGATGTCATGAATTTCTTTGTCAAGGAGTCTTCATCTTTTGTGGCTTCTTCATAGGGCACAGACCATCCATCACTTTCATTCATGGGTCAGTCATGTCATTATTCCTTTCATCAGAAAGTGTCCATTAATCTTCATCTGGCCTTACTTCATGTCATGTTTTCCAGCAATCCTACATAAGCCCATCCAAATGTTTGTTCAAAAATAAGAAATGAACACTTCAATCAAAATTACCTTTGTGGTCGTCTTTCATCATGACATCTTCCAGTTTTCATCAGCATCCTGCATATATGTTGACATATCTCCTAAAGATATCCATTATCAAGGGTCTCCATCTTTTTCAGATTTCCATAAGAGTCTTCATATCTTTCCCAGAGATTTCCTAGTCAAATCTTCTTGGTCTTCTGGATGTTGATTTCCTTTACCATGGTTGCATATCTCACGATCTCTTCCTTCCTCTCTTCATACCTTTCATACCCAGTAGCTTTCAAAGTTCCTCAATTGTAGTCAACCACCTCATACTTCATATGAGGACATATTATGTTGATTTCATCTAGTGTGACCCATGCCTTCCAGCAACCTTTCATAGGAGGAGATTCCTTTCTTTTGATAATGTTTTTCAAGATAGAGCAGTAATCCAAGTTACCTGCAACCATACAACATGACTTTTTAATATCGAATACAAGCATACATACCTTGTTTACCTTTAGGTCATCTACTTCATCTCTTAGGCTTCCTTCAACAACTTCCTTGATTGAAAAGAGCTTCAACCCCTTGATCTACTTCATCTCTTATGTCATCATACCATCATCCCATGAATTCCACAAGTTGGAGTTCCTGATAAAACACTTGCTTCCACTCTAGATCAGTGAACATTCCGATGAGGATTCCATCAGAGAATCTTGAGGATCTTGCATATCCCTATTCAGTAGATGTTTCCTTTTGACTGATGTATGATGAGACTTGTCCTGGATAACTTCTTCCTTTCCTTAAGTTTCCAGTGAGGTTCCCAAAAGCTATATCCTTCATATTTGATTGCCATAGATTTTGTTCTAGTTGTATCTCATGTTTCGTTATGATGATGTCACAAGCTCTTGCTTCTAATGTTTTTCCTCTTACAGCTTCCTCCACTTCTTTGGTGAAATGGACTTCTACTCTATGTTCCTTGTTATTGCCCTTTTTGAGCTTAGGACAATCTTTCCTGTAATGCTCATAGCATCGAGTCCTAGCTATATCTTCTCTCCTTTTGACAAATGTCTGAATACTTTTTACCCTCAAGCAATCTTCTTCTATCTTGCATAGAAACCATGGGTTGTTGAATGGGATAGCCTTATTTTCCTCATAGACATTTGTTACCTTGTTCATTTGTTAGTGCATTTAGAACAATGAGGATTATCTCTCCCGGACCTTGTAATTGAGATCTTATGAAGATAACTCTTCATCCTTTGATATATTCAATTTGTGTAGATCAGATCTAAGTGATGTGACCTTCTTTATAGCATCTTCAGAGAACAATTTTACCATCTTATCATATATCTCCTTCGATGTCTCCAAACCTGCTATATGGGAACGAAGGCACCTTTGACTGATTTTATAAGGATCCCTTGATCCCTTTCCATGTATTCAAATAAAACGTGACCTTCGAATGGTTTGGAGACTTTTTCATGGCTTCACTTTCTTCGACGACTATGACTATCCTCCTTTTCCATGCAAGGAAGTTTAATGACCCAACCAGCTTAAAGATCTCCTTGCAAAACGAAGTCATTTTACCAGATTAGAATATAGAATAAAAGATACTTACTTGACAAGTGAAGGTGAAATCTTCAACTTGATGATGAAGATGTATTAGTGCCCCTTTTGAATGATCTTCTTCCAAATGAACTCCTTTCTTCAATAAAAGGAGATTGCCCATTTTTATGATGAAAACGCCTTTGATCTAGCTCTCATTTGATGATGTTGATTTGATGAGGATCTCTTGATACTTCTTTGGATGATCTTCTTTAAGGATAAGGAGAAGATTCTTGCTTCAATAAGGGGAGACTACCTTGGAACTTTTTGAAGATGATGGCAATGTCTTTTAGCCTTCTTTGGATAACTAGCCTTCAAGATACTTTGACTTCTTTGGTTGTGAATGAGTGCAGATCAGAAATGCTTCTAAAGGTTTGACTTTCTCCAAGATGATGTGATCTTTGTCCTTGAAGTGCTTCTCTTGAATGTCTATACTTTGGGCTACCTTGCTTTGTAGATCTCTTCAACTTGGTGAGGGTCTTTGTGGTCTTTTAGTGATGTCTTAGAGGATTCGAGACTTTTGCTGGTGTAGACTTCTAGTTGTCTTGATTTGATTGATGATCCCAAGACTTCCTTTTGAAGTAGACTTTCTTCTTCAATGTAGATCTTGACTTCACTTTGATATCCGTTAACTTGCTTTGACGCCTTCGTTGAAACTCGATCCTTAAGTGTCTCTTTGATTAGATGCCCTTCCTTAACTGTCACCTTAGCTCTGATACCATGTTGAGAAATCTAGGGCATTAGCATTAGGTGATTTCTCTTCGATTAGTAACTGCTTGTGAATGCTTTTACTTCTTTAGATTAGAATCTTCCTCTTCTTAGATTATTAATGTTCTTCTTCATCAAACAGTAACTAATGCATGAACATAAATAGACAAGAGACACAGAATGTAGGCTATCAACCAGGGCCAAAAACTCTTACTCTTTGAGAGGAAATCCCGCACAAATTCTTCTTATAGAGATTCCAAATGACGAATACCAAGACCATGACACTTGACCTATTAGCCCCTCCAAGACCAAGACACAAGTTCTCTTCCACCTTCTTGTTTACACTCTCTTGGTTCCTCCTACTTCAGATCTCGCACCACATGTGATGACACCAAACTATGATTACTGAACTTGTCAAGGATGCTGAACTTCCCCTTCTCCAGCAATACCGAATTCTAAAGTCATATCACTAAACCATAGATACTGTTGATAGCATGGAGACCTTTCTCCCTCATAACAACACTGAGATTTTGTCACACACTTGTGACCTTCCTCTTGAGGTGGCACCGTATACTTCACTGGAATATCACTGTAGCAGCACCGAAACACCATGGTATATTACTGAATTGTGTCTCCTTTATGGCACCAAATCATAGTCTTATCATTTCAACGAACAGTGGCTTCTTTATAGTACCAAATTGTAATATATATATATATATATCCTCAATTAAGCAGTGTTCCTCTGTTGAAGTACCGAGACCTTCCCTCAGAAATCCGAACTGTTATTTCTATGACTGGCCCTAAACAAACCCTCGTTGTCCCTTCATTACACTTTTGCATTTTTGTTCTGCGTTTTTGTCTGAACTTATCTTCTTTCTGTTACCCAAATTCCAGAGCTTGACTTACTGTGTAATGCAAAGAGCCTTCACATATGTTTATACTGGTTTCCCTCTATAAATAAGCCGACATGTATGTATGAATATGTGTGTCTCCATAATTTGAAGCCGACATGAGATCTTTACTTCATATTGAAGCCGACATGAGGAGGAGAACTTACGCTTGTCTTTTGGAGGGCCGCCCAAAAGAAGAGCTCTTCATACATGACATTAATTCCTAAAGGCTCACAATGGGAGCCATCCAAAAATATAACTCTTGTTCATGAAACCCATGGAGCAAGGCATTACAAAAATAATTTTATTCTCTTCTTTTCATCATTTACAAAGATCATAATTACATGTCATTATGAAGACCAAACCTGGTTATACTTTCCAACATACAGTTCTCTTATAGGCAATCCCTTGTAGGAACGGAGGCACTTGGATGGTTAGAGGTCCTAGGGAGGTATAATTAATGAGACCGTAGTCTGCTTTCCCAGCACTTCTCTCAACAACTTTGTTTGTGAATAGCTTCAAAACAATTGAGGAGAAGGCTTCACTTTGATTAGGCATTTAATTAAAAATAACCAAGATCTTGCATTTCACATTATTTTAGATCTTGCATTCATTACTCATTGATCTTTGATAATTGGAACTGTGGGCTAGATTTATAATTGCAAGTTTATTGTGTTTGGAACAGCATCTTTTATCTTCCTTGCAATTGTATTTCCTTAAAGTTTACTGCTCACATCTCTCATTGTCTTGATCTATTTCTTGTGCTGAATTTTCCTCGCAACATTGCTTACGTTATAGCTTGAAGTATCATTGTGCAAGTTCTTAATTTATTTGAGCATTTGTTAAGGCATTGGTCTCTTATTGTCTCATCTAAGGTGTCATTTGATCTAATTGAACATATCTATCTCACATTGCTCAATCTAATAGCCTAGCTTGCCATCTAATCTTAATTCAAGTTTTTTGGGAAAGCGATTGCCTTGCCTCCTGATCTCCTAGACTTGTTGTTCGAACAAGTTTTCCTTTGATTTTCCACCCTTAGGGACTAGCCCCCTTAGCTTGCCTAGGGAAGAGCTTAAACAAAGTGAGTAGGGATTTAGTGATAGCCCATGCTCTGAGCATCGCGCCTTAGGTGTACACTTTAGGCAACAAGAATTCACAACAAGAGGTAAGCCTCAAGTAAGACTTCGCTTGTTTGTCACATTTGTAAAAAAGGCCATAGGTGCTACCAATTGTTGGTTCTCAGAGGTAAGTCCATTATGTGGGAAGAAAGGCCATCTTAAGGCATCTTGTTGAGAGAAGCAAGCTACATGCCACAAGCTAGGTTATTTTCAGAGTTCTCAGAGGTAAGTCCATTATGTGGGAAGAAAGACCATCTTAAGGCATCTTGTTGAGAGAAGCAAGCTACATGCCACAAGCTAGGTTATTTTCAGAGGGAGGATAACAAGAAGGCTAGCCACTACCCCAATACAATAGGAACTCAAATGAACCTAGAGAAAAGAAGGATGTTAAACAGTCCATCTAGTGCCAAGAATTTTTTGCCACCACTGCAAATTGAGTGGACATTGGGAAGCAAAGTTTTGGATACTTGATTTGCACCTTCTCCCCCACAACTGCACAGCCAAGAGAAGGGAGTACAGAGTGAAGTTTAAAGGAGATGAATAGCTCACAGCATCTACTACCCAAGGAGAAAAAGTTGTCCAAGGAGTTATAGTAAGCACAGCATCTCAGCATAATCAATGATTTGGACAGCAGAATGATGCCAACATCAAGGGCAGCCATGATCCAATCGTTTCTTTTAATACTGCAACATCAGAACCTATTTTTGGAGATGCATCAAAGATTGGTGCATGGAGGTCAGTAACCTTGGGGGTTCCTTGGAACTTGATGATAGCGGGAAAAGCAAACTGAATGTTGAATAACTCAAGTTTTACCAAGTTATCTGCTATCCATTCCTTCCACTTAAGAAATCTTGAGACATTCTCTCATCCTCAAAGATTATAGGCATTGATTGTCACCTACAACCACACATTGCATGATTTTCCAACTCTTGTAGGCAAAGGAAGGTGTTATGATTGCACACGAAAATTTTCATTCAATTGCATTGCAACCAAGAATTGTTTCCATGTCAATAAGCAATTTATCCTTGCAGAAGAGGGCAATTGACACTTCCTCTTGTGGATTTGTTGCATGATGGCATAGTTTGTTGGTATCTCATTGAATAAGTAAAGACCAAAATTCATCTTGGCTTCCATTGCCTACCAAGATGGACTGTCTCCAAGTCTAAGGACGAAAGAGACTTGCACGCTAAAGATGGGAGTGAATTTTGATTAAAATGTTCATATATAAATATTGCTCAAAGCAGTAGTGAGAAAAATTTTGTATTGTGAGAATATGTGAACCAAAAACCATAACCAATATCCAAAACTGTGAGCAAGAAACCAGATCCGATATTCAAAACCGTGAAACAAAAACCACAAGCAATAGCCGGAGTCAGAGTTGTGACCAAGAGCCAAAGTCTACAGCCATGTTCCAAAGAAGCAGACAAAAGGCAAATTGATCGAAAGATTGCTTTCCTAGAAGCTCTTGAAGACAAAAAAGGATCTCAATTGGGAGGTGTGATCTGAAATGAATCCTAACAACATGAATGGTTGTAAGACTTAGTGTACACAAACAAATTCAACAATTAATGAAGGTAGAAAACAAGAAAAGGCAATGCAGCAATAAAGAAAAGAGATGTAAGAAAGAAAAGAGAGAAATAGAGAAAAAAACTAAATGAGAAAGAAAAATTAAAAAATAGGAGAGAAGAGAGCTACAAACGGGAAACGAACGGTCTCTTGGCCTACCCATTACCCCCATTTCTGCCTATATCTCATTGTAGTTAGACTCACAAAGGACTTTTGGTTGGCCAAGAGGTGAGGTACAATAGGAGCTATGCAAATTGTGAATGGCCTTGAGGCTTAGAGCCATGAGCTGCATTGTGACCTGAGATTCTCAAAATGAAGACTAAGCAAACATTTGCAGTTGGTTTTCCCACTTGGATTTCCAGGGTAAATACTATGTCCTGTGTGATGAATTTACCTATATGCTGTGTTAATATTTGTGCATGGGTTACTGGTGCTTTTGTTTGTGTTTAATATGCTGCCTGTAGTTGAATTAATGTTTCTAAGGATGAATTCCCAGTTGTAGGCATGTTATTTCACTCAGGAGTGCATTCTCCACTAGTATTTGATGAATGCTAACAGCTCTGTATCACCCACTGTTCATCTTACTCTGAGACTTGAGATCAAGGGCTGTCATGAGATAGCTGTTGCAATCATCTAGCAATGTTTCTAAATTTTACTCTAAAGAACAACAAAGCTTCAGTCTTTGAGATCGATGATGCCAAAACATAGCTTCCACACAATGCTGAGGAAAAAATTGGAGGTTTTACACTACACATTACTGATCCCTGAGGCCATACTCTGCACATTACTCTTCCCTAAGATTGTATGGACCATATGCAGCTCAGAAGGTTGCCTCTCATCTCCTTGACCACATATTATTGGTGGCTGGGTGTATACACAGATGTGTTAGGCTGGGTGCTGAGTAGGAGTTTAACTGTCAAGAGTTTAGTGAAACCATAAAATGTTTAGTTGCTCTTTCCTTTAATCAATTTGGCATTTTGTGGTTCAGGTCACTTTGGGCATAATATTCTTCAGTACATATAGCATCTGGTGGATTTGTCTTATTCCCCACACTCTAATGAGGCCATCTCTTATATCTTTTAATTAATTGTGTTCAAGTTGAATTGGAGTTTGACTATAAGCACATGTGATCTGGAAGTGAGTTTCATACACAGATGTGATGGCATTATATCTGTGTATGCAACTGTTATGCTAAGGCTTGAGAATGTGCACATGATACTTGGAGGTGGGATCATCTCAAAGCAAGTGAATGGCCCTTGAGCTGAGTCTGCTTTTGCACCCAAACATCAAATTACAGAACAATCTGAGTACAAGCTACTAGTGGAGTGCAATGTTATCATTTGCATCTCAGTCTTTAAAACGCTTGCAGGAACTGCATGAGATTGGAGGATTTTAATGGAGCAACGGTGCATTTGTTGATTGGCATATTGCATAGCAGGGTGAGTCAAAAATTTTGCATATACAGAGTTGGAGGGTGTCACTCAATGGGCACCTGAACACAGAGCATTGCAAGCATGAAAGAAACAAGCCTTATAGTAGAGAAGTATAGCCAATCACTGTGTGCCTGCCTAGTGAACCCAACTTAAAGTCTTGATTATTATTTGCATTATCAACCAATTTCTTGTGTGCAGGTTACACCCAAAAACAGGCCACAGGACCAATCCTGAGTAGAAAGTGCAGTGAAATAAATTATTTCTGCAAAGGACCTGTGTTGCTGAAGCAAGTGAGCACCTGAGCACAGAGCATTGCATGCGCAAAAGAAACAAGGCTTGAAGTAGAGAAGTATAGGAAACCCTCCTAGTGATAAACAACAACAAACCCAACTCGAAGTTCAGATTATTATTTGCATTGTCCACTGGTTTCTTGTGTGCAAGTTACACCCAAGAACAGGCCATGGAACCAATCCTGAGTAGAGATGCAGTGAACTTGGGTTGTGGGGGAGCGCCCCCCCGCCCCACGAACCCACTCCCACTTCACGCTCCCTTTAGAAAAAACACTCACTGGTTTTTAGAAAGCGATTAGGGGAGCTCCCTAGTCTTTTTTGTTAAAAAAAAAAAAAAAAAAAAAAAAAAATTGCAGTAACATTCAAAATGCAACTTTTTTCCAAAGAAACAAATAATTTTTGAGTGGGACAGCCTAATGATCAAGCCCAATGCCCTAATATTGATATGTGATTCACGGAAATGTTAAATTCTTAAAGTAAAAGTAACATCCTCCTTAATCTTCATTTTCATCTCCTTAATCTTCATTGACATTCTCCTTAATCTTCATTTTCATCTTTCACTTTTACTTTAAGATTAAGGAGAATGTCAATGAAGATTAAAGAGATGAAAATGAAGATTAAGAAGAATGTCACTTTTACTTAAAATTTTAACATTACCATGAAATGACTCAGGATGTTTGAGAGTAGAATTTTAAATCTCGTTCAAAATCCAGCAGACTTATCAGTTTTTCAGGATTTCAGGATTGGGGGGATTGCAATGTTTTCATTGGATTTTGTCATGTATTAGGGTATGGAACTAGTATTTAATCAAGAGCACCAATCCCTTTCTGTACCTTGATGTTAATGACATTGGTTGTCAAACTCCTCTATCATGACCCTACTAAAAATGTACCAGTCACTCAAACAGAATCTTGACTTGACATGCTATGTTTTTCCTATCTTATGTTAATGCTTAGAGGGTGATATTAATGACAAAGATCCTGATTTTCCAACAAGACTAAAAAATTAGACATTTCTCATGGCGGCAAGAGGCCCAAGCATTAAAATAGAAAATAGATTTACTTGTCTTTTCTAGTTTCTAGTAGTTTTTATCACTGTAGACTCTTTCATATTTATTATGATAATTTTTGTAAACAATATATGACAATTTAAGTTTGAAGTTTGAAGTTGGGAATTATATGTAATGAATTATGAATATGATGCTTTGTGAAAGTTGAAAGTTGTTTCATTTCATTTCATTTTATAACATTTCATTTCATGTTAGATATTATTTGTTGTGATGGTTACACTTAGCTTACAAGTACAACTTTGGTGATCAAAGATGATAAATGTTTTATATTGAATTTTGAAAGCTTGAAACTTTAAGATTGATGAATCATGAGACTCAATATGTTGTATGTTACTATGTTACTAATTTGTGGACGTGGTTGATGAAGATTATAACTTCTAGATGATTGTTGTTATATGGTTCAATCTATGTTTTTTATGCTTTTTATATCTAATTCATCATTCCACATGCTTTTGTTGACATATATGCATCAAAATATAAAACAATATATATTATATAAAAAAATCGCTCCCCGAATCACTCCCAAACCGGGAGCTTCTGAAAATGTCGCTCTCGCTCCAGCTCCCAAGTAACCTTGCAATGAACAAATACATTTCTACAAAGGACTTGTGTTGATAAAGCAAGTGGGTTATAAGTCCCTCCTTTACGTATCACTAAACATGCTACTTCATCAAGTTACTGTTAAATTTCCATGAAACTTTGCAACTACTTAGATGAATAACTGAAAACTGAAAACTAGTTTACTTTCACCAAGATACAGAGTTTCTTACAAATTCATAAGCGGCGGAATAAAAACACCAAAGGTATAAAAAAAACACCACACAAATTGACACACTTGTTTTCTCGGGAAACCCAACAGGGAAAACCTATTTCCTTGATGTGGAATTTTATTGATTGTTCTTAAGCAATTGGATCTATTACAAAGCAATCTATTTCTCTAAGAAAGTGTTCCACTTCTTGTCACAAATCTCAATTGATACAATTGATCTTGGCTTGCCTTGATCACTACTTGATCTAGGCCCTCTAGCACACAACTATTCCTCTGCTACCTCCTTTACTTTCTCTGCAAAACCTGCTCTCTTTTGCGCACTAGAAACCTCCTAAATCCTTGCACACTAGGTTCCTACTTCCAAGTGCACAGGAGGCCCCTAAACCCTAGCGCAATTCCTCCTATTTCCTTGCGCACTTTCTACCTCCTATTTCTTAGGACCCCATCTCCTCAAAATATGCGCAAAACCAATCTCCTAAATTCTAGCGCACTTGTGATCTCCTATTTCTTAGGACACAAGTTTTGCGCTCTCCACAATCAAAGACTCTCTCACAAACTCGTGAGTTGTCTTGTCTCACAAACCTTGTGCACAAAACTATAGTAATTTACCTTTGCCTTCGTCCTTCCTTTATAGGCTCAATCAAAACATGCAAGGAGGCCTAGTTCCAAATTTAGAACTCAAGCTCTGTTAGAAAGTTAACTGAGAGTGTTACTCCCTCTACTTCCAATCATCACTAGAGTTGTTAACTCATGCTCTCTTCAATAAACAGTGGGGATAACTCGCTCTTCCTTCAATCAAGACTAAAGACTAACTCTCTCTAGCTAAACTGCTAATTGCCACCTCGTTTTGCAGTCAAATTGATGAAGACTCCACTTAACTAAAGCTCCAACTCTACGCATGCTAACTTGATGATTATTCCAGAAAACTGGAAATAATGCACCCTAACTGAAGTCTAACTCATGAGGACAACTCGAGGTCTTCACTAGCTAAGGCACAAGCCAGAAGACCTTGCTCGCTACATTTTCAACTCTCCCTCTTAGCGAGGAAGGTACTTTTGGAGGAACCTCCATCCATCTAGATCTGTCTTCAACACTACCACATTCTCTATTGTTGCAGCTTCTCCCTCTGAACTAGAAGACTTCCCTGCTTTTTCTTAAGGAATCTGATCTGAAGCCCTGTTCTTTCCAACCATGCTCTATGAGTCTATCACCTCAGTCATAAGTGACATGTACCCCATGTATCTTTGTGGCTGCTTACTCTGGTTGAAGGTGGTACTGGCAGGTCCAACTCTCTTCTGATTCTCCCTAAACATTTATTTTGCCCATTAGGCTTGAACCTTCCGTGTACAGGGAGTCACTGACTAAGTGGCTAGTCTCTTCTCCTCATCATCTTGTTAGTCGGCCCACTTGCCAACTAGCCAAGACTCAAACTGTGATACTGGCTAAGGCTCCTTCATGGGAGCTCTAACCTACTCTAGCTCTAAGGACTCCCCCAGAGCTCTGCTCTCCTCAACCCTCATGTCACTACTTTGCGCACTTCCTGCTTTGCTGCTCAAGATTGTGCCTATCTCAACCTGTAGCAAGTACAGATTCTTCTTCCTTACACCTATCTGCTTCTTACATCCAGAAGCTAAGTGCTTGAGTTAAGCCTTACCTCTGCTGGAGATGACATCATAACCCTTGTCCTCAAGGGTAGCTATTGAAACAAGGTTATGCTTTGGGCCTAGAACATAGAGGACATCTCTGAGATGGAGAGAGCTACCTGACTCCCTCTCAAAACTGACTATACCAACTCCCTTGGTTGAGTACTTGCCATCATCCCTTATAGCTCATTATGAAACTGCATGTCCTCTTTCAGATGGCTAAAATACTCCTTGTTCCCGGCCATGTCGAAGGATGCTCCTGAATCAATATACCATACACTATTGTCTCTTGAGCTTGCCATGCAAGCTTATCAATGAGAAATCTTTCTCGAACTGAGTAAAAAACGCATCTACCTTAGCTGATGCAGCTACATGATCCTTACTGGACTCCTTCTTTTGATTAGGACACTTAGTGGCATAATGTCTGAGTTAGTGGCATGGTGTCTGAACTCATGGCAATGGAAGCACTTGATCTTGCTCAAACCTTCTTCTTCTTCTCGCCCTTCTGACTGGACTCGGCCTCTCCTTGGCCCCTCTGGCCCTTTGTTTTTCTACCTTTGCCTGCTAGGGCAAAGTTCTCCTTGTTCTCTTTCGGAGTTGATCTCCCAACTCTCATCCCTCTCTAAATCTCTTCTTGAACGCAATCACTCCATAGTCTTTCCCAAATGGGAATATTCTCTCTGATATTTACTGTATCCTCAAAATTCTCCCCTAGACTTATGAAGTCCTAAAAGTGCAAGACTCACAAGGCCATTGTCTGCTACAGTCATGCACACACCACCTAGCTCATCCCAAACCTGAGTGAACTTAGAAAGATACGTGATGATGGGCTCTCCTTTACTCATCCACATACTCCATAGCTTCTCCTTGAGAGCAAGCTTCCTGGCATCACTGGAACCTTGATACAGATCTAAGATGGCTTTAAACATCTCATATGATGTCTTGTTCTCATGGAGATGAGGAATAATATGATCTTCGATCCCCTCAAGAATAATCCTCCTCACCTTGGTGTCATTCTTATTATGTTGGATCAACTGTTGGGCATCTTGAGGTGGAGTTATTACCTACTTCACATACTCAAGCACTCCATTATCTTCCAACACTACTGAGATCCGCTCCTTCCATGAGCAAAAGTTCAAGACTCCCTCTAAACTGTGATCTGACCTTAGTCCTTGGAACGCCATATTGTTATCCAAAGAATTGCTCTGCTCTTCAAACTCTAACGCAAGCCTTCTGCTTAATCTGCATTGTTCACTAACTGGTCAATCTGGTGTTGCTCTTTATACTGATATCTGCTCCGATACCATGTTAAATTTCCATGAAAATCTGCAACTACTTAGATGAATAACTGAAAACTAGTTTACATTCACCAAGATACAAAGTTTCTTAACAATCCATAAGCAATAGAATAAAAGCACCAAAGATATAAAAAACACATCACACAAATTGACACACTTGTTTTTTCATAAAACCCAACAAGGAAAACCTGCTTCCTTGATGTGAAATTTTATTGATTGTTCTTGAGCAATTGGATCTATTACAATGCAAAATTTTCCTCTAAGAAAGCATTCTGCTGCTTCTCACAAATCTCAGCTAATACAATTGATCTTAGCTTGCCTTAATCATTGCTTGATCTAGGCCCTCTAGCACACAGTTGTTCCTCTGCTGCCACCTTTACTTGTTCTGCAAAACCTGCTCTCTTCTACGCACTAGAAACCTCCTAAATCCTTGCACACTAGGTCCCTATTTCCTAGTGCACATGAGGCCCCTAAATCCTAAGCGCAATTCCTCCTATTTCCTTGTGCACTTTCTGCCTCCTATTTCTTAGGACTCCAGCTCCTCAAAATCTGCACATGACCAATTTCCTAAATTCTAGTGCACTTGTGATCTCCTATTTCTTAGGACACAAGTTTTGTGCTCTCCACAATCAAAGACACTCTCACAAATTTGTGAGTTGTCTTATCTCACAAACCTTGTTCACAAAACTATTGTAATTTACTTGTGCCTTCATCTTTCCTTCATAGGCCCAATTCGAACATGAAAGGAGGCCCAGTTCCAAATTTAGAACTCGAGCTCTGATAGCAAGTTAACCGATAGTGTTACTCGCTCTCCTCCAAATCATCACTAGAGTTGTTACCTCGTGCTCTCTCCAATCAACACTGGAGATCTAACTTGCTCTTCTTTCAATCAAGACTAAAGACTAACTCGTTCTAACTGAACTGCTAACTACCATCTCGTTTTGTAGTCAAACTGATGAAGACTCCACTTAACTGAAGCTCCAACTCTACGCATTCTAACTTGATGATTATTCCAGTAAATTGAAAATAACTGATCTGAACTAAAGTCTAACTCATGAGGACAACTCAAGGTTTTCACTGGCTAAGGCACAAGCTAGAAGACCTTGCTCGCTACATTTTCAACAATTACCATCACCACCACGTTGAAGGTAGAAATCATAGATTCAAGACCATGAGTTCACTGAGAATACCATTCATTTTGAGCATCTCCTTCAAAGGTCCCCCCTTGTTTGGAGGCTGCACCTTATAGGCTGCCTTTAAGTAGTCACTGCCACATTGAAATCAACACCACCCTCTTTAACATCACCATTATTGTGCATTTTTCTCTTCTTTGTTTCATTGAAACAAACATGTTTATCTTCACTGTCTTCTAGGGGAAAATGATAAATCACTGCCTTGTTTTGCTACAACATCCATCACCAATAACTCCCTAGGATTATGTTAGTCGAGTCCAACATCATAAATTCACAAACCAATCTTTCTCAAACTTCTGATGACCATTCTCATGTTACCAAATGCATTCACAAGATAATCCATTTTCAAGAACCAGCCTATGACAATGAACAGTAAATTTTATAAAGACCTAGACTTTGTGTTTGACATCTTAATGGGCCTGTTCATTGTGGGTCTGCAAATACAGCATTTGCAACTGTCATTCCTACCGGTAACTGCAAGCTGGGATTTGCAGTAATCTCTGGCAAAATACTTCAAACAGATAAGGGCATCAATCTTTTCATAAGTAAAGCACTGATATCAGGGTTTTGCGGCCTAATTTCTCATGCATAGATGTCATATATATTGGTGTCAGTGACTGGGCTCTCAAACACGTCTAAGGATTTCTTCACCTCCAAACATCTGACACAATTGTTGTCCAAGGTCATCAGCACTTTGCAAATATTGCTCAGCAGATTAAGTTACTAATACAGTGTTCCTTTGGCATCCATTACTACAGATTGCTACACCTGTTACAGCAGATCTTTTACACCTGTTACAGTAGATTTTTTACATCTGATACCTCAGGTTTCCAGCATCCACTACAACAAAAATTTTACATATGTTACAACAGCATGTTGTGGGTGTTTGTTAACAAGGTGAATCTATGACCACCATATTAACACTTCAAGTGCCCATGATCTCCACAAAGCCTCTGTTACATCTTCTAGTCTGATGTGATATCTACAACAATTTGTCTTGTGTGGTATCTGAAACAATTGTAGGCATTCACTTCTGAAATTGCATTTCATGGGCATTTGTGAAGAGGGCAAATCTATTATTGCCATTTTACAGCTTCAGGTGCCCATGATCTCACAAAGCTTCTGCTTCATATTCTACTCTAGGTTGTCATCTACAATAGTTGTCTTGTGTGGTGTCTGCAACAAATCTGGGTATCAACTTCTGAAATTATGGATTGCAAATATTATGTTCACTAGCATTTTTGGCTTTCACATTTATGATGCTTGCTTTGCTCATCATCATGGGCATTTTACAAAAGTTTATAAATTTTCCTTGAACCTTCATGTCAAAACCCCTTATTAATGAAATTTCAGTCTAGGGCAATTAATGCAACTTCAGAAATTTCACCTCATAATGGAGGTTTCCTGGATTTAATCCCTGTGTGCTTTCAGCCTTAGGGTTGATCTGATATTTTTTAACTTACAGCAGCAAACAGTGGGCCACGCTTCACTTCACTTCAACCCAACACACTAGGCAGCTCAAAAGAAAAGATACCAAACATATGCCAACAAGTTTCAGCCCTTAGAGCACACTTTTAAAGCATATACCAGATCTGGAAATCACTTTATTACAGCAGAAAATCTGCTCTGTTATCTTCTAGTTATGTGTTAAATCACTTCAATTCCAGCCCTATTTTATGTCAAATCAGAATGAACAAGTGCTGGAAATTACCCAATGGAAAATACAATGCTAATTGAAAATCAGTTAAATAACTTTAGACACTTGGAAACTTCATATATATATATATATATAAAGAGAGAGAATAAATGAACTACATATACATACCACAGCTTTATCACAAAGGCGGTACAAACCCTAGGTAGGGAAAACCATGAAAATACTAACCACCACCAAAGATCCACAACATGCTAGCATCAACACCGGCATGTCCTCCTTGGCTTCATCACTTGTCTCCCAGAAGTGTCCAAGATGTCTCCTCCTCAATCAAATATCACAAGTAGCACTAGGGTTTCCAATACCCTAGTCTTCTTCTCTCACATGAGCTAAAAGAGCAATGCTTTCTTATCCTCTACAGTTTATCACAAACACTAGCTCCTTTGCCCCCTGTAGGATGAAATACTAACCTTAGCAAAACCTTGAACTGCTCCAAGAACCTAGCACTCCGGGACACAGAGATAATATGATGAAGTGTACAAAGAGAAAAAGGGACAAGTTCACTGCAGTACCCACATCTCAAAGACAATATGATCAAATCAATGTATAAAAGAACTCTCTCCTTCCTCTATTTATATGAGAGGGAAGGAGGCCAACAATATAAAGTGGGGCTAAACCTCTGCAAGCAAACTAACTCTACACAAGACTATGACTATATATATATATATATATACTGATTTTCTAAACACTTGCCATTTATGTTTCAGACACAATATCCATATCAGTGCAACTTAGCAATAAAATAAAACAGTTAAAGAAGAGAAAATTTGAGAGTTCCTGCTCAAACATTTATATGCAGACTATGTATATATAAATTTCCCCCCATGCTCATAAATCCATATGTGGATATGTTGTTTCGCCATTTCCTGAAATTTTCATGGTGTGATTCCTGCATCCCGTATCCATATCCCCACTCCAGGTGACACAGGACATTACTGGCATATTACTATCCTAAATTCATGATTCCTAGAGAAAGAGATCTTGTGAAGATGCCAAATACTCAACTCATTATAAGGACTTCTCTTACGTTGATGTCACTGTGTCAGTATATTTTGCATAGGGCAATTACAATGCCAAGAATTAGAAATATCAACACTAACAACTACCCCTTTCATTGTAACCAACTACTGTTAAGGAAGTAGACAAATGATGAAATGCATCCATTGTGAGCTTTAGATTTAGGAGTCCATGTTGAAAATGTTAGCGAGAAAGGGTTCCTTGATTTGTGCCTTAATCAAGGGAACCACAGCAAGTTTCTTCTTGAGCATGCATGAGTTCCTATGAGTTAGGAGCTAATTCCTAAAAAGTAGGAATAATTCCTAAAATTTAGGGCGAATTCCTAAAAGCTAGGAGTGCAAGAAGAAGTTGACTAGTGCTAATTAGTGGAAGGCCGAGTTTGTTGTTCTAGTGCGAGTTATTTTGGGTGAATTGAGTTAGGCTCCTAAATTATGGGAAAAACAAGTTAACACAACTAGTGAGCTTTTGTTAACTAGTCAATCAACAGTTCAACTTTCCTCAAATAGAACTTGCCAATAATAGCCTAATCGAAGTGCTTATAAGGAGGAACGAAGGCACAATTTGATCATCATCTTGTGAGCACGAGTTGGTGAGACAAGGCAGTAGAGAGCACAGGTTGGTGCTTGTGTGTTGAGGCTTGTGTGTGTTTGATAGAAAGCAGATTTCCTTGGAGAGTACGCACACAAATAGCGAGAATCCCTGTTTAATAGGAGGCCTATTGAACTAGGGTTTAGAAGCTCTGGCGCAAGAAAATAGGGCTCAAGAGTGCACATAAATTTAGGAGGTAGGTATCAGCAATCTTGCAAGGGTTTCAAGCCTAGTTCAAGGCAGGAAAACAAGGTTGTCTTCATATTGATATAAATTGTATTTGTAAGAGATCTATTGCTCAGTTTCTATCAATAATCAAGCAAAGGATTTTCCCAGTTAGATTCCATAGAAAAATAGTGTGTTTTTAATGTGTGATTGTGTTTATTTATGTTCCTATTCCACTGCAAAATTTAGTAGAGAAATTCTATATCCATATGAAAAGAAATTATATTTCAGATTGTTCATATTAGTAGTTGCAGAATTTTGTGGATTTTCTACATGGTATCAGAGAGTGGATCAAAATAAAGAGAGTACATACAAGAGCAAATTAGTCATAGTGAAGCATATGGTATGAGGTAGCCGCAAGCACTTGAGGAGCTAGTTCAGGTAGAGCCAAGGAGCAAGAAGTGTCTCTTTTGAAGTCTGAACAGGGCCGAGTTAAGGGCAGATTGCAGGCAGTGTAGAGGGCAGATTTGTGCATTGTTTTGTGGAGGATTTCTCAATTACATAGGCCGAGATTTTTTCTTTGTGTTCTAGAAGGAGGGCTCTGCCCTGTAGCCTCTGGTTTGGAGGGGCTGATAGGCTTGAACAGGTGACAGAACAATCCTATAGTCCAGCGTATATAGAAGGCTTGAAGAAGGAGGATAATCACAGGATCCTAAGGGAGTTTTGGACCAGGTTTAGGGGAGCTAACGTGGACAGTCACTAGCCCTAAACAGAGAGAGCTTCAGACTTAGATGCACAGCCCACATTGATTTGGGGACAGAAGTAATCATCCAAACCAAAGGTATGTTTGTATTCTTCCAAGCTTGATGTTTTTGCAAAGTGCTTGAGTCCAGATTTAGGAAAGTTTTGGTGGACATCTTATGTATTGTTTGGAGGGCAGTTAGGTGGTGTCTTTGATGCCCTAAAGAAGGACATCAAATCTAGTTGGAGAGGCAGAATTGTTGAAGCTCAGGGTTGATCCTTGAAGGGCCAAAGGAAGCAGCCAAGAGGGCTTAGTATTCAACCCTAGTTCACCGTGTAGAGATGGACTTCTACAGTGAGAGTGGGCAGCCTCCATTCCCCTAAGACTTGTCTTTTGTGGAGCAGCAGTGATTCAAGTAGTGGGCAGGTTGAAGACCCTATGAGTTGGCATCCTTGATCGACAAAGGAGAAGCTAGTGGGCAAATCAATGAGCCAAAGTTCAACGACACAAAAAGAGCTGTGATCATTGATAGTGGCAAATTGTGGAGCTGGAGATGCATGCCTTCAGAGGGATCAGCCTTGAGCAACACAGCAGGAAGTGCTCAGAATAGAGAAGTGATGGAATCGCAGAGTATGGTGGGAAATAAGCAGGTTCCACAGAAGAAAACAGGGAAGTCTTCTAGTTCAGAAGGAGTAGTTGTAGCAGCGGAGAACATGGTAGTGTTGGAGACAGATCCAAGTGGACGAGGTTCTTCCAGGAACGCCTTCCTCGCTAAGAGGGAGTGTTGAAAATGTTAGCGAAAAGGGGTTCGTTGATTTGTGCCTTAATCAAAGGAACCACAGTGAGTTTCTTCTTAAACATGCACGAGTTCCTATGAGTTAGCAGCAAATTCCTAAAAAGTAGGATGAATTCCTAAAATTTAGGGCGAATTATTTTGGGTAAAGGTTGAGTTGATTGAGTCAGTATCCTAAATTATAGGAAGGACGACTTAACACAATCAGTGAGCTTTCGTTAATTAGTCAATCAATAGTTCAACTTTCCTCAAATAGAACTTGCCATTAATAGCCTAATCAAAGTGCTTATAAGGAGGAACGAAGGCACAATTTGATCATTGTCTTGTGAGCACGAGTTGGTGAGACAAGGCAGTAGAGAGCACAGGTTGGTGCTTGTGTGTGTTTGATAGAAAGCCGATTTCCTTGGAGAGTGCACACACAAATAGGGAGATTCCCTATTTAATAGGAGGCCTATTGCACTAGGATTTAGGAGCTCTAGCGCAAGGAAATAGGGCTCACGAGTGCACATAAATTTAGGAGGGAGGGATCAACAATCTTGCAAGGGTTTCAAGCCTAGTTCAATGCAGGAAAACAAGGTTGTTTTCAGATTGAAATAAGTTGTATTTGTAAGAGATCTATTGCTCAATTTCTATCAATAATCAAGCAAAGGATTTTCCCTGTTGAATTCCCTAGAAAAATAGTGTGTTTTTATTGTGTGATTGTGTTTATTTATGTTCCTATTCCACTGCAAAATTTAGTAGATAAATTTTACGTCTATATGAAAAGAAATTATATTTCAGATTGTTCATATTAGTAGTTGCAGAATTTCATGGATTTTCTACATGGTATTAGAGCGTGGATTAGAATAAAGATAGCACATACAAGAGCAAATTAGTCATAGTGAAGAAGCATATGGTATGAGGTAGCCGCAAGCACTTGAGGAGCTAGTTCAGGTAGAGCGAAGGAGCAAGAAGTGTCTCTTTTGAAGTCTGAGCAGGGCCAAGTTAAGGGCAGATTGCAGGCAGTGTAAGGGGCGGATATGTGCATTGTTTTGTGGAGGATTTCTCAATTACATAGGCCGAGATTTTTCTGTATGTTCTGGTTTGGAGGGACCAATAGGCTTGAACAAGAGACAGGACAATCCTATATTCCAGCGTATATAGAAGGCTTGCAAAAGGAGGATAACCACAAGATCCTAAGGGAGTTTTGAACCAGGTTTAGGGGAGCTAACGTGGACAGTCACAAGCCCTAACCAGAGAGTCAAAGCTTCAGACTTAGATGCACAGGCCGAGTTGATTTAGGGACAGAAGTAATCGTCCAAACTAAAGGTATGTTTGTATTCTTCCAAGCTTGATGTTTTTGCTAAGTGTTCGAGTCCAGATTTAGGACAGTTTTGGTGGACATCTTATGTATTGTTTGGAGGGCAGTTAGAAGGTGTCTATGGTGCCCTGAGTCTAGCATTTGAGAAGGACATCAAATCTAGTTGGAGCGGCAAAATTGTTGAAGCTCAGGGTTGATGATTGAAGGGACAAAGGAAGCAGCCAAGAGGGCTTAGTATTCAGCCCTAGTTCACTGTGTAGAGATGGACTTCTACAGTGAGAGTGGGCAGCCTCCATTCCCCTAAGACTTGTCTTTTGGGAGCAGCAGTGATTCAAGTAGTGGGCAGGCTAAAGACCCTATGAGTTGGCATCCTTGATCGACAAAGGAGCAGCTAGTGGGCAAATCAATGAGCCAAAGTTCAGTGACACAAAAGGAGTTGTGATCATTGATAGTGGCAAATTGTGGAGCTGGAGATGCATGCCTTCAAAGGGAGCAGCCTTGAGCTGTGCAAGAAGTGCTCAGAATAGAAAAGTGATGGACTCGCGGATTATGGTGGGAAAGAACAGGTCTTCAAAGCAGGTTCCGCAGAAGAAAGCAGGGAAGTCTTCTAGTTCAGAGGGAGTAGTTGTAGCAGCAGAGAACATGGTAGTGTTGGAGACAGATCCAAGAGGACGAGGTTCTTCCAAGAACACCTTCCTCACTAAAAGGGAGAGTTGAAAATGTTTGTGGAAAAGTGTTCGTTGATTTGTGCCTTAATCAAAGGAACCACAACGAGTTTCTTCTTGAACATGCACGAGTTCAGATGAGTTAGGAGCTAATTCCTAAAAGTAGGATGAATTCCTAAAATTTAGGGCAAATTCCTAAAGGTTAGGAGTGCAAGAAGCAGTTTACTAGTGCTATCTGCCAATTTATTGTCTTCTAGTGCGAGTTATTTTGGGTAAAGGTCGAGTTGATTAAGTCAGGGTCCTAAATTATAGGAAGTGCGAGTTAACACAACCAGTGAGCTTTTGTTAACTAGTCAATCAAGAGTTCAACTTTCCTCAAATAGAACTTGCCAGTGATAGCCTAATCGAAGTGCTTATCAGGAGGAACGAAGGCACAATTTGATCATTGTCTTACGAGCACGAGTTGGTGAGACAAGGCAGTATAGAACACAGGTTGTTGCTTGTGTGTTGAGGCTTGTGTGTGTTTGATAGAGAGCAGATTTCCTTGAAGAGTGCACACAGAAATAGGGAGAATCCCTATTTAATAGGAGGCCTACTGCACTAGGATTTAGGAGCTCCGCAAGGAAATAGGGCTCAAGAGTGCGTATAAATTTAGGAGGCAGGGATCAGCAATCTTGTAAGGGTTTCAAGCGTGGTTCAAGGCAGGAAAACAAGGTTGTTTTAAGATTGAAATAAGTTGTATTTGTAAGAGATCTATTACTCAGTTTCATCAATAATCAAGCAGAGGTTTTTCCCAGTTGGGTTCCCTAGAAAAGCAGTGTGTTTTTGTTGTGTGATTGTGTTTATTTATGTTCCTATTCCGCTGCAAAATTTAGCAGAGAAATTCTGTGTCTATATGAAAAGAAATTATATTTCAGATTGTTCATATTAGCAGTTGCAGAATTTCGTGGATTTTCTACAGTCCACACTAAAGATGAGGAAAATTTAAAATAAATGAATACACCCTAGCAATCATCAAGAACATGTACACATATCTTTAGTCTTGACACAAAGAAACAAGCAATCAAATCCCCCTAGAATGCACTTAACTTTCCATATGCCCAAAAGCAGAAGCAATAGCTAGCTGGAATCCAATCCAGGAAAGTGTCCGATATTATCATCCTACGCTTCATATTATTAACAAGGAAATGGGTTGGGCATGTTTTAAAAATCTGTACAATCAAAAAATCTAAAGATAGCAACCAGTAATCTGAACAGGCAATTGCTTTTGTGTCCCAAAAAAGGGCAAAAGATATCAGTTTACCAAGTGACATGATATGGTAAATTTTCACAATGGAAAGCTGACTTAAATGTTCAAAATCATACAGCAACTCTTACATGAATGTAGATCCAGAAATATCTCTGCAAGCATTCTGTCAACTTAAAACTACAGAAATAAAATTACCAGAAGAGCATAAAAATATGTCCATTTTCATGAAATGCATAGGAAGACAAATAATAGCATAGAATCCATCATTCAGAGCAGCAGAAGTGAAAGAAACGATTAACTCACTCGTGCAGTTCCTTTCCTGTGCATACGGTAGCTTCGACCATCTTTATTCTCTCCATACCAGTAGAAGGTCTGAGTCTCTTCAACATAAATTATTCCTCCGCCATGTGCCTGTATGGGCCTGCTGTCTGTGTCACACCATTCTCTGCCAGGATAAAAGTAGTACTTTCTGCTATCTTCAGTCTTCAAAGGGTTCACTGCAAGATTTTTCTCTGGAAAGTAAAGGGATCTTCTTTGAGATGTGACATCAAGAAAATCATCTACTGGGGTATGTCTCCTTCCCCTGTGTTTTCCTGCTGGGGAGATAAATTTTTTTCCTCTTTGTTTGACTTCAAAACCCCTATCCTCTATATCTTCATGTTCTCTGTACATGGAAAGGCGATATTGTTGCACCTGAGAATCTACTTTGTTAGAATTTGATGGAGTTAAGGTGTTGTAGGCATGAATCAATAGTATCCATGTGGCCAAACTCCAGATTATAGCAGACAAGGAACACCTACTTCCTGCATTACAACTTAAAGCAGTTGATTTCCCATGTTTGTGTACCATCTTTCTTGTTGCTTTCATTCGCCCAGATAATACTGCAGAAAATACGTTGCAAAATCTACAATTTAAACCATGTTTAATTGTTAATCAGATTTATATTTTTTATAATATACACCAATTGCTAGACAATTCCAATTACGAAAAGATTTTTCTTGTTGATGGTAATGCACACACATTACAGACATCAAAAGAACGCCAAGGAAAACAGCATCAGAACAAAGAATCTGAAATAGCATTTCGTCTATACCTTGAGAACTCTATGAAAACAAATATCATAACTCAATCCCCAAATAAATGGACTTCGGCAAATTATGAACAGGTGGCAGTTGCCAGTTGAAGATCAGAAATTCCATAAGTATGCCCACACACAGTAATAAATATAGACCAAATACAGAAAATTAATGTGCAGAAGCAAAAACAGCAGACTTCAAAATGTCAATACTGTCAATGAATCCACGAATATAAACCAAACAAGGTACTACAAAGGACGTTTCAGCTAGCAACTTTATAGATCCTACGGCCAAAAGATCTGATAAAGAGAACAAAAGGATAGCTCATAGCAGGAACTTCAAAAGGGCAAAACTTTGGCCGCAGATCAAGAAGTACAAATATAACTATTTCTGCAGTTGAAGATAAAAATAGACTTTAGGTCTAAAAATTAGCTGGTCATATGCATCATCGGTTCAGTTTGACCCAATATTGACCCCAAAGGTGGAAAATACAACAAAGTGAATAGAATAAGGAACATAAGCTTCAAAATGTAATCTGTCCATTGAAATATTCATGAAAAGTTGCAGTTACCTTATCACTGAATAAAGTGGGTTCAATCTAAAGCTTTGCTTGCACCACTTTATACAAATTCAATTCCCAATGGTTCATGAAATGCAAATACCATAAATCCCCAAATTGAGTAAGAACAAAAGGGCTCTGGAGTCTGAACCACCTTCTCAGGTTAGATAACAACTACAACTCTGATTTATGTGACCAGCATAAACAAAAATTCCTGAAAAACTTGCAATAATCAGAAAATTGACATTGTTAATTATCCCGTTCCCTCCAATAGTACACATTCAATTTTTTTCAATTTAAACAGGAAAAAAGAAAATTCAAAAATAAGAATTCCCAAGGAAGGAAAGATTTCTGAACCTGCATCATCGAGCAGGTTGGTCAAGTGACAAATCAAGTGAACTTTCTTCAGCCGAATTCAATCCCCCAAGAACATGTCATTTTATGTGGCCAATTGTTGTGCTACTGAGTCTAGGCAATTTGACATAGGGTATCTCAATGGATAAGGCCAGGTGCAAGTCCCAGGAGATTTTGACAAAATAGATATCTCTCTGTCCTGGGTGATCTTGAGAAAATAGATATCCCTCAGTCATGGAATATACGCTGATAGTAGAGCCTACTTTGCTAATAAGCGGCCATTTACGAACCAAAAATAAATCTGAACATGCATCAACTAGATCTTTAAATACAATTTTTAACAAAACTTTGACATCGGGTGTCTTTGCTTCTGCTGAATGAAATCCAACACCAAGAGCAATAGGAATACAGACTGGATTGATTTTGGGCAAGGAGTTTTGTATGCATTTTCAGATGTATGTTGGATTGTCCCGTATAGCCACCCATGAATCCAATTCCAGTAGAGACAGATAACAAACTAGATTCTTAGCTCTTTCAGGTTTTAGTCATATGGGTTTCTTAAGAATCGTCTGGGGTGACTAGTCTGATCAAATATAAAACATATTTTATTCAATAAAAGCATTTTCAATGGAATGAAAAGCGTTCCCTCAACATCAGACGTCTTCATTGATAAGGACCAATTACATAAACATAATCAGTACATTGTGAATACAGATCAACAGTGACAATTGATGACAAGGCTAATGCAAGGAAATGTAACTAGACCAGGGACTGGACTGCACGTTTTTTTGACGGATTACGACAAAAAGTTATGTAGAAAAATGAATCCAACCCCTGGAGAAGATTCATGAGACCTGGAAATAAAAAAATGCGTACTCACCCGAAATAGAAGAAAACATTCTGGTACAACAATCTTATCTTCCGTCGGCATAAAAATCCTGAAGGTTTTCCGTCACCCAGTGCTGAAAGCAACCGTTGACCCTACGGCAACAGTTCGTCCCTCCTCAGGGCAGTTTGCCAAACAGATTGATTTCTTTTTTGGTTGCAACCAGATGAAGTCACGTGAAAGATTCTGTGTGAAGAAAATAAAATTATATTTGAAGGGAGAAGGAATGCAGCAGAAGATGAAATGTTGCAACCTGGGGTATTGTTGCCTAGTGAATTGATGGATTGTTAAGCTGTCTAGGTGTCTTCTAGTTGTGACCTATTCCATCTCAGTGGTGTGAGTTGCAAATTAGCTGAGCTTTTAGGTGTGGTCGGCCCTCCCGTTGAGCTGTCTATGTGTCATTTTAGTTTGTGATCTACTTTTTCGCAATGCTGTAAGTTGCAAAATCGTTGAATTTTTAGGTGTGGACGTTTTTCAGATAAAACTTAATTGAATTTAGATAACTCACAGTAGAAGTAATAAACATTTTTATATAACTAATCTTTATTAAATTAAATGAAAGGTTGACCAGTAAACTCTTGGTAAAGGCCTGAATGTTCTGGACATGAGGCCTGTGTCAATTTTTAAACTTCATATATCTGAAATAACTACAATATATTAATCATTTTTAAAATTAAATATGATATTTAATAAATATGTGAGAAATTTATTGATTATAATAGAGAAAATTTTCGGCGTAAATCCATATAGAAAGACAGTTTGGTCCTACTGATATCTGGCGTTTTCGAACCAACCAGTGTGGTCATCATTCAGGCAGTTGTTCCTGATGAGAACCAACAACTGGTTGGTTCGAAACGCGTCGACAAATGTTTCTATATGTGATTTACGCCGAAATTTCTTCTATAACTATGATGGATCACAAGAGCCTCAATTTAACAATATAATGATTGTTATTTTTAATTTATTATTTTTTTAATTAATATTATGTTGAGAAATATTTATTGATTGTTTTATTTTAATTTATTGATTTTTTAATTATATATGAAATATTGATATGTAAAATCTCTCAACAAATTCCAACAACCAAAAAAGGCTCTTGAGAGAAAATGGAGAATAGGGTTTTGTCGGCGGTTCCTTCCTCTGTAACCCGCGCGCCACTCCAAAGTGCCTTGAGCGACATTGCCCCTGCATTTCGTGCTCTGCTCAACCCTTGCTATGAGGCTCTGCAAAGGCAGACGCATCACTCAGAGAAACAGCGACAGACTCAGCTTTTCAGGGATCTCTTTTGCCCCTCTGCAGCTCTTTATGCAGCACTAGCACCTACATCCTCAATTGATGGTTGGCTTTTCCTTCGGCTTGTTGGTGACCATGGCGGACATTCTGAAGACTCGCATGCCTGTGCCAGTTGCCCAGATTTTTCTCCCAGGACAGAGACCTTGGACACGCTCCAAGCGTGGGCCTCTCTCGCCCTTCTCCAAAAAAGCAGTGAGGCAGGGGTTTGCATGACGCAAAGGTCCATTCGCCCCTCCACAAATCCACTTGCCTATCCTTAGCAGCGGATCAGGGCTGGAGCAATAGCTGCCATCTACAGAAGCCTTTTCTTCCCCCACCGCCTCCAGTTCGTCAGGAGACAGAAAACCCAAAAGATTCAAGCATTGTTTTGCTCCAGAAAGCGTTTGAAAACTTCTCTGCCCCTTTCAGGTTCAAATCTCACAGATCTCAGGCAAGACCATTCTGCAATGGGTCTACCCTTCAGATCTGGTGCAGGATCTCAAGGTAAAACTGGACCGTCGAGTCAAGATCCCCTCTGCCCTACAAAGACTTCTCTTTCAAGGAAAACAACTCGATGATCCTCTTCCCCTCTCTTCTTACAGTATAGAAAATAATAGCTCTTTAGTGTTTTCCCTTCGCTTGAGAGGCGGCGCTACAGGTCAATCTTCTTCTGCTCCTCCCTTCTCCTACAAAGCTGCAGTTCACTCTGAGATTCCCTTCTCCCCTGAGGCTCCCAAACCCAAGCCTTTCCTGGTTGACAAGTTAGAGGAGGTTCCCTCTGTTGAGCTCTCCCACTCGGGCCTTGCAGATAACCTTCAAAAATTTGCTGAAAGGGCCATCATCTGCAGATTCAACGGGCTTTGGCCACGGTCTAAGGACCTCTATGACTGGATCCATGACAACTGGACTCATCATTGCAAGGTCAACTTCTGCTCAAAAAGGATATTTTATAGTTCTGTTTGACAATCCTAAGCATTATGAACAGGCCTTAAAAGAAGGTCCTTGGTTTATGGGTGCAGCAGGACTCTTCTTAACTCCATGGTTCCCAGATTTTGACCCAGCATCTGCAGTCACCACCAAAGCGCCTGTCTAGATCGGACTTCCAAATTTACCAGCTCACCTGTGGCATTTAGCAGTCTATAGGTGTATAGGCAACACCTTGGGCCGCTTTTTAATGGGAGATTTTATGCGGGAACATCAAGGTCTCTACACATATGTTAGAATATGTGTGGAGCTAGATCTTAGCAAGGGTCTGCCAAATCAAATCAATCTCAAGATCAAGGATTTTGTTTGGACCCAAAACCTGGACTACGAGAACACTGCCTTTCGTTGCCGCCATTGTCACCTAACAGGGCACTTGCAGAATTCTTGCCCATCGCTCACAGCAAAAGCGAAAAAGGGAAACATTGCAAAGACCAAACCCAAACGCTGGGCCCCTTGTCCTCCGCCGCCAGCAGTGAGCTCTGATTCCTCAAGCTCGGAAGATGAGGAGAGCGATGCAGAATCGGACCAGGGGCCTCAATCGTTGGTTTCGTCCACTGATACTCCTGCGCCCACCTCTGTCGCAGCCATATCCCAGAAACGCATCCATGAGACCTCCTCTTCTGAATCAGATAAGGAGATCCCCCTGTTGGAAAATTCCAGTCTTCAAGTTGTTTTAGCTCATTCTCCCTAGGATGGCTAGATAAAAGTCAATAAAAAGAAAGGGAAAGAACATCGTGTTGAGAATTTTGCCCCTGTGGGGTAAAAGTCAGTTTTTGCTCTCAAGTTAAGTGATGTAGCTCCTTGTATGGTTCATTCCTTTTCCGGGACCGAGGTTGACAGTTTCATCATTTCTGGTCGGCCGATTTCTTGTCTCTCTTGATTGTACTATATTTTACTCAATAGAAATAGTTTAATTTTACTGAGAAAAAAAATAGTTTAAACTAAACTTAATCTAACTTATAGGCAAAGCATTTTTTACCAAAAAATTGACAAAAAATTTTAAAAATCACAAATTTAAATCTACAAAATTTGAGTCTCAAAACTTTCGAGAATTTTGAAATCACAATTTCTCCCAAAATTATGTCACTGGATTTCTATGAAAAATGACATTCAATATTATTTTTAAATTTATTTCATCTATTTGTATAAAATTGATTTAAAATAACAATTAAAATATTTTATTGAATGATTTTTTAATTTGTTAATATAAATATTTATTTTTTATTTTTAAAATGTTATCCCTAAACACCCAAATATATTATTATGTTCTACATCTATTATTATAATTTTTAATATATAATATTTACCAATTTCTTTTCAAATTATTTCATTTTCCTTGCTTTTAAAATAACTATGAAAATAAACTTATATTCAATAAAAAACATATATTACAATTTTTTTTTCATTTTTTTTAAATAAATTTATAAAAATTTATACTTACTTATATTTATAACCATCATCACCATCACCATTAATATAATTATTAAGCATGGTCAATTATAATTACGTATATTTAATCAGAATTTATATTAATCATTTTTAATAATATAATATAATCCATTCCGTATGGTAACAGAAGGGGGTTGGAAGGCATAGTGGTTCCGTATGATAGCCACCTGCTGCGATGCAAACATTTCAAGCATAAATCAATGAAGCTATCAAGAACGCAGCCCCATATCTACGATCCTCGATGTAAAATAACCATGTAAAATAAATGACCCAGCATATGCTTCTTTTTAGTTTATCAATGTAACTAGGTAAGATTAATTGAACAAATTACACTTTTATTTAAAGAGGAAAGTGTAATATTCTCCATTGGTGTAAATATTTATTTTTTTTACTGCAACCAGATTGTTAATATTTTAAATTTTAAATTATTTTTGGAATTTAATTATGAAAAGATAAATTTTGTAGTTATGAGTAATACTGTTTTACCAAGTAATTAGCTATGGCGACAGTTATCTCCTCCAATACTAAATCCTGAAGTATTTTACTGAAAGGATCAAGAGGATAGGGGTATTTGAGATCAAAAGAGGAAAAAAGAGACTCTGATGATGGGTCAGAGAGTCTGTGAAGGCTATGTCTGGTAAGGACAAGATAGCCATAAAATATTAAAGTCTCTGAGGAGAGAAAAAGCTCATAAAGCCAGGAGTAGCACAGGGGGAGATTTACCATATCAGGGAATCTCGCGGCAGGGAGGAAATTAAAGTGCAAATATTGTTTTAGATTCAGTCTTGAACAAAAGTAAGAATTTATACCATATCAAGTAATCTTGTGGCGGGGAGGAAATTAAAGTGCAAATCTTGTTTTAGATTCAGTCCTGAACAGAAGTAAGAATTTATACCATATCAAGTAATCTCGCTGCAAGGAGGAAATTAAAGTGCAAATCTTGTTTTAGATTCAGTCTTGAAACAAATAAGTAAGAATTTTTGTTATTCCCTGAATGTGTGCAAGTAAGAATTTATGTTATTTTCTGAATATGTGCATGACTGATAAACTGTGTTAAGAAATAAATAAGTAAGAAT
>APFE031228061.1:0-16612 GCA_000404065.3 Pinus taeda
AAAAGTACTTTAATGAATTATAAGGAAATGTACTTAATTAAATTATAAATTAAATACTTATATATGCATAACCATAACAGAGTTATAGAGGAGATGTGACATGGAAGGTGTCACCTGAAGATTAATCGATGGGATGCTGGTGAAAGAGTGGCCACCGCTAAGAAACTTGATAAAAACCATTGAGCATAATGTTAGAGGGGATAGGGTAAGGAAGGTAAAGAGAGGAGGAAGGGAAAACTGAAGGAGGAAGGACATCATAAATTGAAATTATCCATAGGAAGAGCACGGATTGATCTGAGGGTCTGGTCACGAGGGGAACAATCGGCTTCAATTGAGAAGCTTACTGGACTGAGTAGCCAGGTTCTGCTCGGTTTGGCTGGGTGGATTCGGTCTTTTAGTAACTATAGCAGCACAGCTGGAGGCATCTTCAACTGTAGGGGCACAGGTAGGTACCTCAGTAGTTCTGTTAGTTGATTTTGTAAGATTTTAGGAAATGGTTTATAGGTTCATGATATAAACTCCATTACTATATTTACATCTATTTACAGTCTTTACAAATCACTTTATCTCTATGCCCTAAATTTCTAAACAATTTATCAGAGCTAAGGTGACTAAGTCAAGGAAGTTAAAGGAATCATAATGATGCTAGATCAAAGAAGTCTACAAAGACGTATTGGAATCATAATCAGTCAAATAAGGCAAACATCTACGCAAGTTGAAATTTCTTGAAGAATATTCATCCAAAGGAAGCTAGATTAAAAGGAAATGTCATCTCACTCTCTATGGGATCAAAGATCATTCTTGAAGAAAAATACCTTCATAAAGTAGAAGTTTTCTATCATATATATCACAATCAACATCAAGGAAACACCAAGAAGGAGCATCCTAACAATTACATATATTGATGTCCATATCTGAATTTGTTAAAATGTAGTTTTGCAAGGAAAACAACAAATTGGTTGTGGCTTCAAACTATATTGCATGGAAGAAAATGAGAGATCTGAATATAATAAAAAATGAGGTTATGGAACATGTGAAAGGTTCTATCACTAAAACAAGAAAGGAAGATTCTCATAGTCCTGCCAAGTATATGAAAGGGGAAGTTAGGTATCAAAATATTCTCATAGAATCCATTAAGGGTCCCCTCATTCCATATGTATCTAAACTTGAAACTTCAAAAGAAATCTATGACAAACTCGTATAGTTGTATTCCATAAGAACTGCTGGAGAAGTCATCTCACTAAGTCAAGAACGCCACAAGATCAATATGTCAAGGGAAGATGGAATAGCCTCACACTTATGTTACAATGAGAAGAAGAGAGGGAAAATTTGGAAAGTCTGGTTCTTGGAAAAAGAAAAGGGAAATTCCTAAGGATTAATGATATGGATGTCAATAATACTGGAACTAAAAAATAAATTCTCCTAAGGTCGAGGAGGACATCAACAAAAGAGGAAGAGAAGAAGCCCATATGACCAAAAAAGTGGTGGAAGCTCGAAAGAAGAAATCCAAGAGTGAGGAAGTAAGAGATCCCTATTATGATTGAGATTGTATTCCTCACCTGCGTTATTCTCAAGTTCCTAAGTCTTCTATTGTATTATATGTTATTATTATTCACTAAGAAAAATGATGGGATGGATCAGGGAATCATAGAAGCATTGAAAGCAAGATCTCTGAAAATCATCATAGAAAAGAATGAAATATTGTTCGAATATATGGAAGACAAGGATATATATCTTGGGAATATCATTTGTAACATAAGTGGAAAGATCATCTAGTAAAAGGTTCATCGTACATCTGTTAAAATGAAACATATGTGGATGGGCATACTTTCGATCCTCAAGATTCTTTGTTGGTATCTTCATTAAAAGGTTCACCGATCATGAGGAGAAGAAAGTGTTTCATCCAAAATTCCAAACTTATGGAATTTATGGGATGATGGTATGATGACATAAGAGTAAAGTGGATCAAGGGATTGAAGCTCTTTCATTCAAGGAAGATGTTGTAGGAAGTTTGGAGAACCCAAAGGAAAAATGAGGTATATATTCTTATATTTGATATTGTGGAAGTCATGTCATATAGTTGCAGGTATCATGAACCAATGCTCTATCTTCAGAGAATGATAAAACTAAAGGATTTCCTTCCTCAAAGGGATGCGGGAATCCATGGGTCATAGATTTAGTCGATGAAATCAACATAATATGTCCTCATATGAAGTATGAGGTGGTTGAAAATAATAGAGAAACTATGATTGGAAGCTACTGGGGATTAAATGTATGAAGAAACGGAGGAATAGATCATGGAATATGCAACCATGTTAAAGATAATTAACATATGAAACACTAAGAATATTTGAGTAGGATATCTCCATGAAATATATTAAGACTTTGATGGAGTCGGAAAAAGAAAGAGACCCTTGACAATATATATCTTTGCGAGATGTGTCAATATGTATCCAAGATGTTGACAAAACCTAAAAGATGTCATGATGAAAGACCATCAAGCCACATTCTTTGAAACTTTGTATGTTTGCCCAAACCTGGTGATTATGAACTAATCTATAAATTCAATGATGTGTTCGGCATTAGGCATCTTGAGAGGAACTACTTCTACCCATTTAGTAAAATAGTCTGTAGCTATAAGGATATACCTATGTTGTTTAGAAGAGTGTGGAAGGATCTAACCTATTATATCCAATCCCCATTGATCAAAAGGTTGTTCAATGTTGACACTTTCTTACATAGCTATGTGTGTCTTTGAATAATGTGGGGCAGTAATAGCCTATGCAGAGGACTTCATGTGCAGTAGTATCACCAGCATAATGTCCACCTGCTAGTCCATTGTGGAGTTCCTGCAAAACCTTTTGAGCTTCAGATTTCTCAAGACACCTAAGGAGAACAGAATCATAATTCATCCTAAAAAGTACATCGTTTATGAGCTGATATTGCTTAGCCTTCAACCTTAAAGCTCTTTTCTTTGTATAATCGAGGTTTGAAGGGGCATATCTGTTCTTTAGATATAATATGATATCAACGTATAATGAATCAACATCGTTTAGGCTTACCTCGCACATTTGTATCTCTGTAGATGGTATTTCAGAAATATGCGATGCTCCAACCAGCATTTTCAAAAGCCTTGACCTTTAACAATATTCGTTGGTTTAATATCAACGTCACATTCTTGTAATGCAGTAACCCAATTGGCTCTCTTCTCACACACATCTTTCTGTACTAAAAGATTTCTTGCTGCTGGAAACGATACTATGATCTTTGTATGGGTTTTAAGCAAAAACGGTCTGAAATATTTTATTGCTTTGAAAACAGCAAATGCTTATTTCTCTACATCTGAATAGTTTAACTCAGCCCCTTGTAGATTTGAACTGAAAGAAGCAATTAGGGCTTCTACCTTTTCTTGATTTGGTTGAGTGAGTATCGCAGCATATGATTTATCAGATGCAAATGTATATAAAATAAAAGGATTGGAAAAATTGGGAGTTGCTAAAGATGGAGAATTAACAATTTCTTGTTTGATCAAATTAGATGCTTCATATTCATCTTGGCCCCATTTGAAGTTTGAGTTCTTTTTAATCATTGCCTGTAAAGGAGATATGATTCTTGAAAAATTTGGAACAAATCTCTTTACAAAGTTAATCTGGCCAAGGAAAGATTGCATAACTTTCTTGGTGTGAGGCAAAGGTATTTCAAAAATATCCTTGATTCTATCAGGATCGATATGGATTCCAGATTTCGACACTATGAATCAAAGAAGTTTTCCTTCACTTAATACAAAAAAGGATTTTTTTAGGTTAAGTGAAATTTCATACCTTTAACACTGTTGGAAGATCTATTTTAAATATCTGATATGATTGCCTCGCTTCTTTGAGTATACAGTTATATCATCCAGGTAGTTTACTACCAATTTGTTTACTAATCATTTAAATGCAATATCCATGTCTCTTTGGAATGCGGCACCAGCATTAATCAGACCAAAAGGCATCTTTTGATAGGTGTAAGTACCCCACTTGGTTCTGAATGTGGTTTTTAATTGATCATCGGGATGGACGAAAACTTGGTTATAACCGAAGAAACCATCCAAGAAGGACATTAATTCTGATCCTCCAACTGCCTATAATATTTGCTCCATAGGAGGCAAAGGAAAATTATCTTCTTAGCAGGCTTTGTTCAGATTTCGAAAGTCAATGCAAATTCTAATGTCTCCGTTCTTTTTTCTAACGGGAACCATATTGGAAACCCATTGAGAAGGTCATACGAGAAAGATGATTTTGGCTTTCAATAGCTTATTAAGCTCAGATTTGATCTGGTTTTCTAAATTAGGATGTATCTTTCTTAGTTTCTGTTGGACGGGTTTTTCATCATTTATCATTGGGATAGTATGTTGGATGATAGAAGTGTCATAAGTCTTAAGTTCATCGTAGTTCCAAGCAAAGACACTTTTGTATTGTTTCAAGAGACTAACATACCCCAGTTTTTCTTCAGGAGCTAGGCCAAGGCCTAGGTTGATATTCTGTGGCTTGGTATCAGTTGCTAGATTCACTAATTCAAAGTTCACAGTTGAACTTTGAAGGTTTGAATTCTCCAATTTTTAATGTTATTACGAATTGAGGGTCTAAAGATTAATTCGATTGAAAATATATCGGGGCTAAAGTATTCTTAGGGAAGGAGCTTGGAAGCCACGTTTGCTAAGAGGTCGGCACTAGCGTTTTGGATTCTAGGAATTGATGAAGTATTAAACACTATAAATTGTTCACTCAGATCTTGTACTAAAGATTGGTAATGGTTTAGATGACTTGATAGACAATGTATAGTATTCCGTACCTGTCTAATAAAAATTTGAGAATCTCCGAAGACTTGTAGATATTTGATGTTGAATCTGATTGCCTTGTATAATCCTTGGACTAAAGCCCCGTATTCTGCAGTATTATTGGTGCAATCAAACTTAAGTGTACAAGTTAGCATAGTTTTGTTTCCTTCTGGGCTAACTAATACGCATCCTGCTCCTGCTCCTTCATTAGACTTAGAACCGTCAAAAGCTAACTTCCAAAATAAAGATTTATTTATAGGATTATCTATAAAATTAATACATTTAGAACTATCTGTCTGAGAAAATTTTTCTATTTGAGATAAAACATAATGTTCTAAGTAAGGTGAAGTATGAGCATTGAAATTTCCTAGCAAAGAATCAATAGAATAGTTGCCAATTATATTATTGTTGTATGCTACTGGTTCGTTTACTCCTTCCAATTTAGTTGCTATGTATTTCTGATGTCTTTCTTGGTCAACCTTTATCTGATTTGGATTACCATTGTAAGGGAGCCACATATGCGACCAATCGGCTGCAAAGTATCCATGAAGCTTTTCTGACCAATCCTTGCTAAGAATTAAGCCATAGAATTCTGGAATGTCTGCAACTAAAATATCGATAACTTGACATACCTTTGGATTAGATGACAGCCTTATTGGATGAGGCTCCTGAATCCACTAAACAATTATGCAAATTTTTATTGAAATTTTCATAAGTAAGAAGAAATGGCAGAGTGTGAGATCTTGACCTTCCTCTAATTAGAGCAATGTGATTTGGATCAACTTTGTTAATCACATTATTTGGAGGTCTTCCCATCTCATGGGAAGCCTGTGAGATTACAGCGGCGGGCAGAGGTGTAACTAGTACTGCTTGCAATTCTTTCAAAAGGAGCTTTTGCTGATGTTTTAACTTGCTCAATTCATAAAAAGTGATGTTGGCCCTAGTATTCATCATGTCTTCTATGATGTTATACTCCATTCCATCCTAAACAATCAGTGTTTTCGATGGAGTTGGTGAATCTGTTTGGACTCGGCTTGTTTGAGTCGCTTTGGATGTAGTTTTCTTGGCTGTGACTTTATCCTTAGGCGTTCAGCTTACGCTCTTTGGCTTCGCAGTAGATTGAGGAGGATCGAGTTGATTTCTAATTCGAGTACTAACTGGCGATGTCTCTTGATCCTCTTCATCGGGGAGGATGAAATCCCACATACCTTGTAATTCTACAACTTCTTCTTCATCTGTAGGTATGTCTGTAGTAATTTCCTCTTCTTCTTCTTCTGATTTAGCACTTGTAATAATGTTAGGAGGCTTTGAATCAGTCAAACGATTTCTTCTATAAGGCTTATAAGGCTTTTTAGAAGAAATATCTGCTACTTGTTTCTTTACATCAACCATTTCATTAGACATGGTCTTCAAAACTTTTTGCAATCCTTCTAAATCAAATGGGTCTTTGGGCTATTTTTTCTTTGGATCTTCTTTGAAAGAAACCTTTTTAGATTTATGTTCTTCAATGACGTTTTTCTTTTCTAAATCTATGATACATTTCTCTACCGCTATTTCTTCCTTCATATTGTCAGATAAAGTTGTTTTGTTAGCTCTATCCATGAAGATTGTTATGTTTGATGGTAATGAAAAGTTGTACCATTCACATCGTACATCTTCACTGGGTTTACAAGCAGTAGGAATTTTGTTCAATAGTTTATTAAAATGTGAGTTAAAATCTTTGATAGGTTCCTTTGACTTAGCTCTAAGGTTAGACAGTTCATTGATTAATGTTGCAGTGGACCTGTCATCACCAAAGTTAGTCAAGAATTGTTCTTGGAAGATGTCCCAACTAGTAATATACCTGGATGGTGATCAAAAATACCATGATCAAACTGCTCCTTGCAACGTGTAAGGGAAAAGCCAAACGAAAATGTCCTCATTAGTGACCTCTTTATGCATAACATAAAATTATTTATGTGTTCGTGCTAGCATGCCTGCTTCAGGGTTAAACTTAGGCAACCATTTTTTAGGATGGGCCGGTATTTGACTCAAGGGCACAGGCATTAAGACTGCCTCTAGGTTATTCCATGGCATCTGGGCCATCGTTGAACTACTAATAGAGGAAAGTGTGGAAGAGGATCCTTGTGGTTGGGAAGATGAGGATATTACAGTTCCAGATGTTTGAGAAGGAGATGTTGAAGTTCCAGTGGTCTGATGGACGATGATTTGAAGTGGAGGAGTGGATGGTTGAATTTGCAGTGGGGAAGTTGAGATGGATGACGATGATGAAAGAGTCTCACTACCAGACCCTTTAGGTGATTTCCTTGCTCTCTTCCTTCTAGGTAGAGGTAACTCAGTTGGCTCAATACCAAACTTTTCACTCTTTAATCTCGTGAGAAGATGAGCAGGATTATATTGCAAAGTCACACTGCCTTGAGATTTATCAGATCATTGAGGTGATATTGAAAATCATTGAAGTGAGGGCGATTTACTCTCAGAAAGGTATTTAGATTTAGAATTTCTTGCCATTCACAGTTTAGGCCCTCCTTCTAGTGCCAAATATGGTGAAGCCACGAAAATCGGGTCTACAACAAGGGGGATACCCACCCGGTCCAGACCTTTGTTAGCAACTCCTTTTCTATTTGGTATAGTGGGTCCAACTAGGGATATGGGACAAGTTTCCCAATATGTGTGTGTGTGTTGAGAATTGATATTTATTAACTAATGATTCCTAAGTAAAATGCTTTCTTTATTCTACGTCTAATGTATCAACATGCAATTGTAATCTAATAAATAGAAATATCTAATTCAAAACTAACGCGGGATGTAATCTTTCCTTTATGCGATCTAAAATTATTTCAAATGACAATTGGTAATAAATATCATTCAACTGCTATGAGAAAAGAATTCAATAGAGATAAACCATTTCATATAAAAGGTTAGATGAAACAGTTGTGATAAACATATCACATAGTAAGATACTCATATACTAAGAATAAATAAATAGCTATCACCGTACAAAAGTGCAAAATGATAACTCAAGAATTTAAGCATTCATATATAAATAACTGAACATGAATATCACCATAACACATAAGCAGAAACATATAAGAGATAAAAGTACCATTTATAACTAGTTCTACTCATGAGCTCCAGTAATAGTGATCTATTTCTTCTTAATCCAACATCCACTAAGAGTACAAAAGTGCAACATCAGTAGTAGATATTAAACACGGATATCAGTAAATCATATTCCATTCATTCATCAAAACCTCCTCGGAGGGTGCAAAAGTGCATGTTCTGAGGACAGGTTTTTGAGAAATTTCTGGACCCTTCTCTAAATGCATGAGAAGGGTTTAAATACTACTAACTAATTCTAAAAATAATTTATTACAAAAATGTAGGATACAGTTTATGTATCTGCTCCTTGAAGTCACAAGCGTTCAACATTTTCTGGAGGAGAGTTGGTTGGCCGACATCCGATTTTATCCGTTCTGCGAAAACGGAATCAATAAGAGTTGGCGCCATCTTCTCAGCAGAATTGATGACACATTTGAGATTCATGCACTGGCTGTGTGGTTTTACATAGTACGCCCAGTAAGAATCCCAATTGAGCTTGGTTAACCTTTGGATTGATTATGCCTTTTCTTAAGCCTTCTATCTCCAACTTGTTTGTAGATGCTGCACCTTTGGTAGATATCTACATATCGCTTGGTGACATACCTGACAAATATTACTGGTTTTGAGTTCCGATTCTACTTTCCATCTTTAGCGCTTTTTCCCTACAAATTTCCGCGCTTACAGGCGACTGAGCAATTTGAAGATTTCCATCTCAAGGGGTTTTTCCTGGTGATGCACGATTAGCGCTAATCGCGCATCGCAAGGAAAAACCCCTCGAGATGGAACCCCTCAAACTGCTCAATCGCCTGTAAGTGCAGAAATTTGTAGGGAAAATGCCTCCGATTTTTTTGGTGATGCGCGATTAGCGCTAATCGCGCATCAGAAACTGCCTCCGTTTCTAGATCTGAGCTCCCCTGATATGATTTTCACCTCTTGCGTGTTTTATTAGGAGATATAAAGCTTAAATTTTGTAGAAAGAAGGCTTTTATACATTCTTGATTCTGAGATTTGATTTATTTATACGTGATATCAACATCAATTAGTACTCTTTTTAACAATTTTTGTATACGGGAGAATTTTGGGTCTCGCCACTATCTTGTGCAAGAATGAACAAGCTAGATCTATAATCGATGCTTCAGCATTGGTATCTTCTTCCTCAAGTAAACTATACATGCCTACCCAAGTAGTGATACCGGTGTCTTTGTTGCGGGTAGTGTCTGCATACAAGGGAGTCATCTCTTTATCTTCAGCACACAGAGCTTTACCCTTCTTTCCCATAATATCTTTTTCTTTACTCTGTATACTTCTCAATCCTTCACTCCTACAATTTACAAATCAGGTGAGAACGATGATAAGAAAAGGTGACAGGAAAGCTTTAAATGTGGAAAAAATATAAAATATATCACCTTACGTGAACCGACTCCTTGATAGGATCAAAACCATATTTCATTAATGATTGCCAACTGACTCGTTAATTAACATAAATGTGCATAACTGGGTGTCAATTTATGGAGAAAGCTTTCTCGAACAATGGGTTGTGCAGATCTGCGATAAGGTGATTTTTCAATTTTCTTCGCAATATCGCAGATCGCAGTATCACAGATCACAATATCGCAATATCGCAATATCGCAAATCCTTTACGTGCGGCAAGCATCTGTTAATGTGTTTTCTACGAAATTCGATTCGCGAGATGCGCCATTGCATATCGGTGTTTTGGAGGTACTTCAGCGTAGGTGATGTTTAAGGCATGTGATGCGATGAGGGTTTTTCATGCGTGATTTCGCATCGCGATTTCGCATTTTTAGAATTCCGCTTGTGAGAAGCTATCCTTTACCCTTTTTATGATGTGATGTGCTTTAAGGAGTTATTTCCTTCTAACTTATCATAAAACTTAAGTCTTTTTATGTTTTTGAGGGTATTCTCCTAAGTTTATGATAGTAAGTTTTATCGAAAATGGAAATACAGGAATTAATCAAGTTTTAGAATTTTTTGAATAATGGTCCTCACTTATTTAGTATTAGTGATAACACTAAATAAGAATGGGGGTTGTTGTTGGCCACAACAGAATCACACCCATAGCTTGATGTAGTCCAACTAATGTTCAAACTCTTCAATCTTGAATTGAAAGATGATGATCCCCTTACCCTATCCTTTAAAGTCAAAGCTATTATGCATGATGTAGAAGCCACCGGTGCTAAAATGGATGTTTATATCATAGCTTTCGTCAAGGCACTATATCCCACATATTCACATTACCTTGAATCATTACAAGCTAGTGGAATCAGGAAATAGATTCTTATATAGGAAGAGGTGGTATAAGAGTTTGTGGAAAGAAGAATAACTGAGGTAGGGGGGAAATGTTACCAGATCGAAAGACATGATCTTCATTCTATATGCTACAACATAAATGTATATGATTCTTCCACATGCAAGCTCTCCTGGTATAGAATATAACAAGAAAGGAATGAAGAGAAGGGTAAATGACAAGATCCAAGGAAAGGTAAAGCACTTGAATCATGTTCAAAAGATTTAACTACGTTTGATCTTCATAACATGTGTTATTGTGATTTTATGTAATTGGTGCAATGAATAAATTAAAATTATTATTGTAATGCTTGTCTCATGGGTTTCATGAGCAAGGAATTTTATTTTTACTTTGACTACCATTGTGAGTCCTTGGGATTCAGCATAAATTCAAATTCAGACAATTTCATGTGTGAAGCACGCTTCTTTGGCATGTTACATTTTATATGAGTCATTAAATCAGTATGTAAGCCCTCCAAAACCAAGCATAAAGCAACTCCTTCAAGTCGGCTACAAAAGAGAGTATGTAACCTACTCTAATAGACATGTCCATACAACTCTCTCATGTGAGCTAATTTACAAAGGAAAACCATAATAAATAGGCAGCTCGAGCTAAATTCAGAGGACATAACTTCATATATTTTCTATCAAGGAACAATCTACAGTAGTAAGTGTGAGGAAGGAGTCTCCTCAGCAGCGAGGAGTAGGAAAGAAAATGCAAAGTATTTGGTAATATTTTTGGGTCTATTTTGGGATAATCCACTTCACAATTGTGAGGAAAAGGGTATTGCCCAGTGCAGAAGAAGCCAAGATTCTTCTACGATACTTGAAGGTCATATCTAGGAGAAAATTGAGGTGTAACACAATTAGAGTTGTCAAAGAGGAATCCTCCACCTCAAGTGGAGAAGATCAAGGTAGAAAGTGGTCATATACATGTGCTAGGGTTTTTGATTTAGGGTTGAGAAGTTGCAGGCCTAAAGTTGAGGAAAAGAAGTCGACATCTAAAAGGAAGTTGAAGCAGAAGGAAGGAGAAGGAAGGTGAATATCATTGACTCAAGAGGGGAAGATAAGAATCTTGTTGTCTTTCTCTTGGAGAGGTCAAATAGGTCTTGGTCTTGGTATTCGTCAATTGGAATCTCTATAAGAAGAAGAATTTGTTCAAATTTTCCTCTCAAAGGGTCAAAGGTTTTGGCCCTAGCTGATATTCTATATTTGGTGTCTCTTGTCTCCTTATGGTTTATGAATTGGTGGTTGTTTGATGAAGAAGAACACTAATAACCTATGTGAAATAAGATGATAATCTAAAGGCCTAAAAATCATTCACAATAAGTTACCGATAGAAGATAAATCACTTTATCTCTATGCCCTAAATTTTTGAACATGGTATTAGAGCTAAGGTGACTAAGTCAACGAAGTTAAAGGAAGCATTGTGATGCTAGATCAGGGAAGCCTACAAAGAAGTATTGGAATCATAATCAATCAAATAAGGCCAACATGGACACAAGTTGAAATTTTTTGAAGACTATTCATCCAAAGAAAACTAGATTAAAAGGCAATGCCATCTCACTCTCTATGGGATCAAGGATCATTCTTGAAGAAAACCACCTTCATAAAGTATAATTTTTCTATCATATATATCATAATCAACATCAAGGAGATTGAGAGATTAATCCAAGACCTTTTAGAGTGTGTGACTTTGATCATCTTGGAATATCTGGTCAAGTGGAAGAACTTACCCGAAGAAAACGCTTCTTTAGAGAATGAAGCATTTTGTCAACAACATCCGTCATTACATATGCTTTGAGGACAAAGCATTCTTTCGAGAGGAAGGTAATGTTATGTAAAAAATTAGTTAGTCTTTAATTTTAGATTTATTATTTAATTTTAGGATTAATTAGACGAAAGGGCACGATCATAAGATCATGCCCTTTCCCCAAAGGGTGTCCGTGGAAGTATATAAGCCAGGAACCCCATTTGTAATCAACATCATCTGTAATTCATCTTTTTTAATAAAATATTTATACATGTATTTCTATGTATCAAAATTTTTTCTGCTTCACAATCCTAGTCTTGTGAGATGGACAATAAAATCTGTAACCTTTAGACCTTTCAGCATATCCAATGAAATACTCACTAATGGTCCTTGGGTCCATCTTCTTCTCTTCTGGATTATATATTCTCACTTTAGACGGGCATCCCCAAATGCACATATGTCTCAAAGTCAGTTTCCAACCTTTCCATAATTCAATGGCGTTCTAGGAATAGCCATGGCTGGAAGTCAGTTTAATATATACACTATCATCTTAAGTGCTTCAGTCCACAAGGATTTAGGAAGATTGGAGTTGCTAAGCCTATTGGACAAAATACCATTCCCAACACAATCACATTTATAAAATAAATTGAAGGATGTTTCTGAAAAGTTAAAGGAATATCCTAAAGGTACAAGCCTTGAAACTGAAATCGAGTTTCTAGAAAAATTTGGAACATAAAATGTCTTTCCTAATTCTAAAGCAAAGCCATTACTTAAGGTTAAATAACATGTTCCTATAGCTTCCACATGTGAGCCCATCTTGTTTCCTAATAAGCTGCTTTGGTCACTTCCCACTCGCTTCCTTAGGTTTTCCAAACCCTACAAGGAATTTTAAATGTGAATTGTTGATCCAGAATCAATCCACCAGGTGTTAATATTGACATTAACCATATTAGATTCGTAGGAAAATTAGCCTTTGCCATATATATACATATATCTTCAAACAACCTTTGCCATATATATACATATATCTTCAAACAACCTTTTAGTGTTAAATAGTTTTATGCTTTTCCTAATTTGTTGCTATCGCACCGTTCTGGGATGTTCAAGCTCCTGCATCATGCAAAGGTTATATGACCACCAAAGAACCATATCACAATTCCTTTGTCATACTTTGGTATTGTACTCGATTAGAGCTGTCATGTTGTAACTGAACCCTAAGATTTCAAAACTAGAACCCAAAGAACCACACGAGACCGAACAAGGGTGAACTCAACAACTCTGATAGTGTTGAAATAATTTCATTGCACTAGAACCATACCATTAAACCAAAGATTTCAAAACTAGAACCCAAAGAACCACACGTGACCGAACAAGGGTGAACTCAACAACTGGATAGTGTTGAAATAATTTCATTGCACTACAACCATACCATTAAACCAACCAAAAATATCCACCTTTTAGCGCATGATCATGTAGTTTATATAGCCTATGAGGGGGTTTGCTTGAACTAACGCTGACCATGCTCTAATTGCGAAAAATGATATATGGAAGACTATCTTCAAATCCCAAGAAGTATTTTTTTGGAGGTTTTTAATGTCAATTTTATTTACTAATGATGCAACAACTCTCATGAGGATTATGTTTGGTATTTTCCAGCCATTCAAAAAAAATTTGGTTGTATGTTTAGATGATGGCCTCATTTTTAGTAGAACATGAGAAAATCATTTGCAGCACATTCAACAGGTCTTGATCACCCCACAATAACATAATTTGTATTGGGACCTATAGAAAGTAGCATTTGACATCTAGCAAATTTAGTGTTTGGGATACACCATGGATGAACACTCAGTGTACGTGGACTTAGCCATGATCCAATTCAGACATGATTGGCCAACCTTAATGACCATAATAGAGTTCTACAATTTCTTAGGCCTTACCAAATTATACGGAGGAATCATATTTTGGTTCTGTTATCTCTTGGCCCTTAGGTTAAGTGACTAAGGGTGGAATTAAAGAACAAATTTATTGGTTTTAAACACAACAAAGAAAATTATACAACAATTTGAGATTAAGACATATTACTATGACTATTTTATTAGCATAGTCCTCTAGAAACATCCACACATAAGCCCTGATCATTGTTCTTCTTTCAAAACCCAATTTGGAGCAAAATTGAGCCCATAAACCTGTATGAACTATACAAAGCAAAATATTAAATTAAATTCTCTACAAATTGGCCCTTTTTGGGCACACTTCTACACAATGGCAATTTAGTGATAGGATTTCTACCAAAGGTAAATCTATTATTACACAATCATTAGACAAATTGAAACTCTTGGTGGAAATATAAAATTACATACAAGTTATCCAAACCTCATAAACTCACACATTTTGACACAGTTTGAAACTGAAAGCTCATCGATGTGAGATAAATATGCTACCAGCTCTATTGTCTAATGCCACTTGAAATGGAATTCAACCAAATTGCATGTAATATGATTAATCTGGCTCAATGTAATGAGGGGAAGGTTTCGATCTAGTAACATGTCCACATGTGATCCATATTGATGCTGCAATATTTTTCATTCATTAGTGACAATATTTTGACTAGCATACATGGGCATATATGAATCAAACCCCACTTTAGCTGCATGAAAAGTCTACATTGAATCTCTAATTTGTTATGTGGATAATCAACAATCAACAACCACCCACAAATTTTGTTGTTAAGCCTCATCTATAAGATTGTTTATTATATATGGTAGCTCCTTGCCATATACATATCTAGTCAACAAACCTCTTTGAGATTAAAAAATGGCATTCATATGGGATACTCTATTCATCATGCCATGTGGCATCCCATCAAGAGTGTCATGTGTCACTCACTTTTGGGCTTTTCACTAATCTAAAAATCGAAATGGAAGTACCACATGGTGGAATTTAGTGGAGCCACATCATTCTACTAACATCATCAACCTTCAATACATACTCCCATGTCATCCCTTGCAGTCACTTTCCATTTATTAGAGCTACCACATGTATAGGCTGCCATGTCATGTTCAAGGGAGCAAAATGACCACCTAACATCCATGTCACCAATGAAAACACAATGTTCAACACATACAATACACTTAATATAATTTTTCCAAGATTTCATTTCTAGGATTTGCACTTGTTCCATAAAGAAAGTACTAGAAGATAATTTGGGATACATTATAGTTAGTGGTAAGTCCCTTTAGTGTGGAGAAGGCAATAATAGTACTTCATAAGTATTTCCACTAGCCACAACTTTAAAAGAATGTTGACTAGTATATTAGATCATGCATTTCTTATGCCATTGCTAAACTATCCATCAAAAATAAAATGTTGTGCACTCTTCTACTTGCCCAATAAAAGCCCTCTGAGTCAATCTTAATTACATAAGTACATGTTAGGTTTACAATAATCACACTCTAAATTATCTTAGTTGCAAATCAACCCAAATAAATAATGTGTCTTCTATAATTTAAGATGAACCAAAAAAATAAGATTACCTTAATTAAAAATTAAGACCTATAACCAACCACAACCACAAGGAGAATTTAATTTTTTTTTATACCAGTGAAAAAATAAAGAGTTTGTATGACATGTAAAGCAATATATGTAAGCTTAGATACTACAGAGTTTCTCCAATGCAATGTTTTCATCACCATCACAATTTTCTAATATTCTTCTGACGATATCCACAGGAAATCCCATATCCACCAACCTTTGCACCTTATCTTCCTTATCAGCATCTGCTCCCTTTGCAAAAGTTTTGGTCCAGTAGCGAGCAGTGTTTACAAATGCTTCATGATCTGTAAGGTATTGTCGCGCTACAACCGCATCCTGGGGATCATTGGGTTCTGGTACTGAAAGCAAAGCTTGCAAAGAAAGTAGGGTTGTATTCAACGTTATTGCTGCGGTCCACTTATCTGTGAGAATATCCAAGCATATTGCTCCGCTTTCGCTGCTGATATTAGGGTGCCACACTTTCGTGATAAACTGCATTTTTGGAGGTTCGAATGGATAATGCTGTGGCACACGAATGTCAACTTGAAAGACGCCGTCTTCATAAGGAGTACCCACAGGGCCTCCAATGGTCCCGCACAGGTGTGACAGGCCAGTGTCCCCGCAGACCTTAATGCTATTGCCTGTTAACTGCGTATTTTTTTCTATCTGACTTATTTCTTTTTGTATCCGTTGAGCAACGAACGCCATCGTCGCCTGAAAAACCCTAACACAGATGACTGTACAAAGTTCTTAAATACGCGGTTGCTCTATTAGTGGAAATAGACTTGCGCACCTTCACTTTTTTCAAACAACTCAATTCTCTGTCAGCCTCTACCCGTTTTAATTTCGGTAATTTACTTATAATATTAGCCCAATGAAAATGTGGGACCATGGCCATTGAAAAGTCGTGACCGACATAATTATTGCTCACACTACTGAAATACGACTGAACTGCATCTCTCTTTTATGTATTCGTTTTATTATTGTTTCATTTTTATTGAACACATTTTTCTTAATTTATTAATTTGTATTTGTATTATTTTTTCAATTTTATGTTCTTTAATTTAATTTGTTATAAGAACGTTATTTAATTTAATTCATA
>APFE031228061.1:16622-45079 GCA_000404065.3 Pinus taeda
AATATATATATAGAATTTATATAGTTAAAAAGTTGGTGTATATATAATAGAAAGTAAATGGGAAAGCATAATTTCTTATGATTAAAATATTTTATGTTTGTGAATTGCAATGAACACAATCCAAGTGACCAAAGCAATTTTTCTAAGCATTAGATCTATTTATAAATTAAAAATGGCATATATATAGATATATAGTCTTTTTTCAAGTTTTACTCTCTAAAAGAAGTTTGCACCTTAAAAAGGTTGATCCCTTTTGGGTCTTGCTATATTCTTGGTTAAGACAAATCTATAGTGGTAATAAATATTGGCATAGATTCATCTAACTCTACAAAGAGAGATCAAATCCCTCTAGGTGCAAACCTTCATTTTAAAGTGTAGAACCTGAGGAATGGATTGCACCTATTTGATCTTAGAGTTGAATGGATGTATGTTTATTGTAAGTTGATTATAAGAAATCTAAAACCAATCTCTACACACAGCCAAGCAAGATCTGCAATGGACACTTTTTCTTTCCACATTAAGATACAAACACCTACAAGGCCTAAAGGTTGACCAATAAAAACCATAAAAGTTTGAAAAATATAAATAGTTTTTTTAAAACATGATTTCCTCTCGGGTTGGAAGAATTGCACTTATAGTTAATTATAGTTGATATAGATTACACAAACATTACATTTCCTTTCATGTAGTGGGAAAATTCAGAAAAATTGAAATGTTGCTTGTGCATACGTAGGGAAAAGAACAAAAGAGAACCATCACAACATCATAGCCAAGCCAGCTTGGTTTCAATCATTGAGAACTTGATGCCCATACAGATTTTGGGTCTTAAGCTGAAAGGCATAAATGCCATCATCAACCCAAGGAGATCTTTATGGTAGGGATTGTGGCCCTTTTTCATGGTCACATTTTTTTAATGTGATCAATGTTTATCTACCTCAGTGACTTCTTTACTTCTCAGTCTAACCTTTGGCCTTTCTCTTAGACACAATTATCTCATTGTTGCATTGCTTCCATTGTGTCCATTTCCTCAGTGTTCATTGCCACAACTCACCAAAGTTTGATGGGGTAATACTATCTAGACTCATCAAAACCTAAAGTGGCAAAAATAATATATGTAATCGACTTAGATTTTGTATAAATATAGATATTCAAATAGAACTAAAAATCCTAATCTATTGGGATTTTTTTACTTAATTTAATAGTTGTAGCTATGTTTTGTTGTGTACTCTATTTTTAAAATTGGTATTGGAGCCAACCCTAGGCCTACTCCCTCATGGGAGAGCTTAGGGACGAGTAGATAAATGATATTTGAGTGGTTAGTGTGTGGGCAATCCTGTGAATTGCGTAGAGAGTGAAGAAACCAATGTTAATTTGCTTGTGCATTGGAGAGGTCTTCTACCATGGAATGTTGAATATGCTTGAAGTTGGATAATAGAGTCCTATAGCACGAAGTATAACATTTGAGCATCTAGTTGCACTGCAGCTATGAGTAAATTCCAGAGTCATCCAGCATAGATTCCCAACTAAGGAAGGTGCGGCCTGTGTATGTGAGTCACAATGTGATATTGTGGCAAATATTGTATGTTTAGATCGTGTATCACAACGAAATCCCTCTTTCCTAATTTGCACACCAAACTTATGTGTTGTGGTCGTCATCTAATATGGAGTGAAGACATAAGACTTTGTTGAATTTGGTACCATACCAGTTGTGTTTGGCCATATGTTGGAGGTAATGTGCACAAAATTTTCCACCTCATTGTTTTGAGTTGTGATGTACTTTTTTTTTCCAATATAGAACAATACCCGCTATCAATGATAGACCACTAGTTGGAAATTTTTTGGGTGTAATTTCGAGGGAAAGTTGTTCCCTCAATTTCTTGTTGTCAAGATTCTGAGTATCATGTCAATGAAAACTTGGAAGGTGAGTATCTTGTTGTCAATATTATGAGTATCATGTCAACGAAAACTTAAAACTTGAAACTTGGAAGGTGAGTGACTACATGGAAGGGTTGACTTGATTGCCTGAGGGACTATGTAGCAGAGAACGAAGGCCATAGATGGATTTGTTATTGTCATGAGCATTTCCATATGGAATCAGATGCACTTTAGGAGTGCACCCTAGAAAAATGAGCCGATAACTGTTCCCTAAGATGACAAGTGGCATAGGATTATAATGTTGGACATTGGATGTAGCTTTGACTGTGGGAGTAGATTCTAGACTTCCTGGGAAAGAGGTGAATACTAGTACTACTTTGAGGGTGGATGTGTGAGCTTCTAGATTCTCTTTTTGATTGATATGAGCATCGTATTCTCTTATTTACTAGTTTATATTATGTGTGTATGTGTATATGTGGGATGTGGATACCATAATGAGTTGTGTTATCAAGCTCTAGTAAATGGTATGTTTGTCATGTTTTAGCAGATGGTCATTGTAAATACTATAACGAGCTACGTTATAAATCTCCATGGGTAGTATGTTTTGTTTTCATCATCTTGTTGGATATAAATATCACTGGACACCGAGGATGGTGTCCCCCCAAGGGGAATGGTTCTGTAACAACCTTGGTGAAAATTCCATGTAAAAATATATAAATACCACGGATGATATACATTTATTCTAAGATGCATGTTGGGAAGGATGTCCTAGTGGGTGTTCATTTGGTTGTTTATGGCTAAGGAAATTGGCAAAGGCAATGGCAAAGCACCAAAGAGGAAAAAAGGTATTTTGGTACATTTGTATATGCAAATTATGGAAATTAGGAGAAAAGGAAGGTGAAAGGTCAGAGTTTGCATATGAGGAGGAAAATGAAGGAAAATAATAGAAATTGAAGAAAATAGAGGCCTCAACCATAAAAAGGCTTCTGAGGATCAGTTGGTAACCTTTTGTTAGTTCAGTCTTTGAGCTCTCTCTCATCATTTTCTCTCTCATGCTCTTGGATACTTAGACTTTTCTTGGAGCACTCTTGGAGGGTGTGGCATACTTGGATTCTTAGAGAAAGAAGGCAAAGGAAGAGTAGGAATGCGCAACAAGGCATCGACATGAACATCTTCATCATATTTTCATGCACGTAACGAGCTTCACATATGATCTATTTACTAGTTTGGACATACATGTCATATCCATGTCAATACTTGGTCGTGATGTCATTGGCATGAAGGATTTCCTATATTGACAATGGATTTCCTAGCCTTTCCATTTCTTGGATAGCCATGGCGATTGTGGGTTTGTTTTCATTGTTTTGTTTTTATGGGTTCTCATGTTTCCTTATCTTGGGTTGAGTTATTAATTCCTAGAGCCTTGGTTAGACAATTTATTTAGAGCCCTATAACAGCTTGGATTGAGTTACTAGTCCCGGAGCCTTGGTTGAGCAAATGCTATGGAGCCCTTGGTGGGTTGAGTTACTAGTCCTGGAACCTTGGTCAGACAAACTCTCTGGAGCTTAGTGACAATTGTGGGTTGAGTGACTAGTCCTGGAGCCTTGGTTGGACAAACACTATAAGGCCCTCGATGGATAGGATGGAGACCAATATGGTGATGGTTTTGGTGATGTCTAACCATGAGGTGGAATCATTGTTTGATGGGTTGGGTTGGATGGCCTTTGGAAACCCTGGATGAGTTTTGATTGAGGTGTTCTATGAGATCCCACATTCATGCTTGGAATATGGCATGGGGGTGTCAAAAGGCTGAAAAGGTATTTGGCTCATCCATTCTACGGTTGGGTGGAATGTGGTAGTCCCATCTCCAGTTGGTTCATTGCATTCATTAATGGATGCAACGTTTATTGTATTTATGTTCCTATTATGCTAGTTATATGCACATTTTATGGCAATAGATATGTATGGCTCTCAACATTTTTTTACTTGTATGTGAATGGAAAACATGCCTATGACATAATATATGTTAATGCAGAAAATGGTATGAGGGAACAATGGTTTGTAATGATTCTCAAATAAATATGAGATCTTAATTAGGTTGTTTAAACTTGTATAGTACATGTCGATGATATGTTTGACGAAATTCATGTCATGGCTAGTAGGGATCCACTGAAGGTCTTGAAATAGTATTTTCTTTAGTAATTTCATTTCCATGTTACAGTAATTATTTGAACAGATGGATTAGTTCTCGGAAGTGTCCTGGGCTCTAGGCTTGAACACATGGCTCAAATCCCAAAGTCGCTGGTACAACACTGATAATTTTGGTCCACAGTCACTAGTAGGTAGGCCTATGAGAGCAACTTTAGGTTGTTGGTCACTCACTTGCCTATAACATGAGAGAAACTATTTCACAAGACACCTAAAACAACAGGGGGACCCGAGGACATGATTTTTGAGTGGTTGACTTTTCTTTTGAGGGTTTTGTTGTTGATGTTTGATGCTTGTACGGTGTGTTTATGTTGGCTCCACTTCCTTATTGTGAATTAGGAGGTTGAATCATATTATAGTGGCTTCTCATCGCATGCTTACCTTGGCTGGCCAGTTACTTTGGTAGCTGTGGGAGGAGGGTGTTACATAAACTGTGTCTTAAATCCTTTTGGGGCTGACCCCAACATAGATATTCTTCTCCTTGGTGCTATCCATTTCCTATTATCCTTACCACAATCCCCAATCCTAATACTGTCATACCAACAATTATGGACTATCTATGACCTTCCTTTAACGATTGTTCCAAAAATATCTAGGACACATAGGCTGTTGCACTTGTTGAGTAGTAGTCACTGGAAAAGAGAACTATAATGAATGGTCCAGAAAGAAAAATCATACCCTTATTTCCAATAAATTGTGGAAAGGAGTGTGTGAAGGAGAAGTTGGGAATCCACCTTAAAAACCCACATATGAAAAAAAATAAAAAGTCCTATGCGTTAGTTGTTCCATTAGTAAATGAAGAGGTGATTCACCACATTGTACCATTTATAAATGAATTTAGTGCTTTAAAGAAGTTGAAATACTTATATGAATCTGTTGAAGCCCCGAAAATTGAGTCTACAACAAGGGGGATACCCACCCGATCTGGACCTTGGTTAGTAGCTCCTTTTCCGTTTGGTATAGTGGTTCTGACTGGGGATATGGGACCAGTTTCCCAATATGTGTGTGTGTTGAGAATTGATATTTATTATCTAATGATTCCTAAGTGAAATTCTTTCTTTATTCTAAGTCTAATGTATCAACATGCAATTGTAATCTAATAAACAAAAATATCTAATTCTAAGCTAACCTTGGATGTAACCTTTCCTTTATGCGATCTAAAATGATTTCAAATGATAGTTGGTAATAAGGATCATTCAACTGCTATGAGAAAATAATTCAATAAAGATAAACCATTTCATATAAAAGCTAGATGAAACAGTTGTGAAAAACATATTGCATAGTAAGCTACTCATATACTAAGCATAAATAAATAGCTATCACCGTACAAAAGTGCCAAATGATAACTCAAGCATTTAGGCATTCATATATAAATAATTGAACATGAATATCACCATAACACATAAGCAAAAACAGTTAAGAGATAAAAGTACCATTTATAACTAGTTCTACTCATGAGCTCTAGTAATAATGATCTATTTCTTCTTAGTCCAGCATCCACTAAGAGTACAAAACTGCAACATCAGTAGTAGATATTAAAAAGAGATATCAATAAATCCTATTCCATTCATTCATCAAAACCTCCTTGGAGGGTGCAAAAGTGCACGTTCTAAGGACAAGCTTTTGACAAATTTCTGGACCCTTCTCTAAATGCATGAAAAGGGTTTAAATACTACTAACTAATTCAAAAAATAATTTATGACAAAAATGTAGGATGCAGTTTAAATGACCCTCCTCATTTTAGGCAAAAATAAATTAAAACTAAAACTAAAACTGAATCTAAAATTAATACTACTAACTAACTATTTATGTAACTAGTCCTTGAAGTCGCAAGCATTTAGCATTTGCTTGAGGAGAGTTGGCTAGCTAACTTTCAATTTTAGTTGTCCTGCGAAAACAGAATAGATAAGAGTTGGCGCCATATTCTCGACAGAATTGATGACACATTTGAGAGTCATGCACTGGCTGTGTGGTTTTACCAAGTACACCCAGTAAGAATCCCAATTCAACATGGCTAATCTTTGGATTGATTCTGCCTTTTCTTGAGCCTTCTATCTCCAAATTTTTTGTGGATGTTGCACCTTTGGTAGATATCTACGTACCGCTTGGTGATATACCTGATAAATATTATTGGTTTTGAGTTCCAATTCTACGTTTCTCCTTTAGCGCTTTTTCCCTACAAACATCCGCGCTTACAGGCAACTTAGCAATCTAAGGCTTTCCATCTCGAGGGGTTTTGCATGGCGATGTGTGATTAGCGCCTAGGAAACTACCTCTGTTTCTAGATCCGGGCTCCCCTGATGCGATTTTCACCTCTTACATGTTTTGTTAGAGGATATAAAGCTTAAATTTTGTAGAAATAACAGTTTTATAAGTTCTTGATTCTCAGCTTTGATTTCTTTATACATGATATCAACATCATTTAGTACTCTTTTTACCCATGTCTGTATACGGGAGAATTTTGGGTCTCGCCACTATCCTGTGCAAGAATGAACAAGCTCGATCTGTAATAGACACCTCAAAAGACCTGTGTGAGCCTACAGTGGTCGTTACCTCCATTACCTTGGGATCTTCTTCCTCAAGTAAACTATACATGCCTTCCCAAGTAGTGACACCAGCGTCTTTGTTGCAGGTTGTGTCTACGTACAAGGGAGTCATCTCTTTATCCTTAGCACTGGGAGCTTTACCCTTCTTTCCCATAATATCTTGTTCTTTGCTTTGTATACTTCTCAGTCCTTCGCTCCTGAAATTTACAAATGAGGTGAGAATGATGATAAGAAAAGGTGACAGGAAAGCTTTAAATGTGGAAAACATATAAAATATATCACCTTACATGAACTGGCTCCTTGATAAGATCAAAACCATATTTCATTAATGATTGGAAACTAACTCGTTAATTAACATAAATGTGCATAACTTGGCCTCGATTTATGGAAAAATCTTTCTCGAACAACGAGCTGTGCAGATCTGCGATAAGGCGATTTTGCGATTTGCTTCGCAATATCGCAGATCATAGTATCACAGATCGCAATATCGCAATATCGCAAATCCTTTACGTGCCGCAAGCATCCGTTAATGTGTTTTCTACGAAATGCAATTCACGAGATGCGCCATCACATATTGGCATTTTGGAGGTACTTCAACATAGGTGATGTTTAAGGCATGCGATGTGGTGAGGGTTTTTCATGCATGATTTCGCATCGTGATTTCACATTTTTAGAATTCCGCTTGTGAGAAGGTATCATTTACCCTTTTTGTGATGCAACGTGCTTTAAGGAGTGATTTTATTCTAACTTATCATAAAAATTAAGTCTTTTTAGGTTTTTGAGGTTATTTTCCTAAGTTTATGATAGTAAGTTTTATTGAAAAATGAAATACAGGCATTGATCGGTTTTTTTTAATTTTTGAATAATGGTCCACATTTATTTAGTATTAATGATAACACTAAATAAGAAGGGGGGTTGTTGCTGGCCACAACAATCGGCGATTCACTTGGAAGAACCAGTTATATTTGCTTTTCTTTTGAATTTCCTAAACTTCCAAAACAGAAAATTTCCTAGAAAATTAAATTTTATTATAGAAAGACAAAATACACTATGCTTTTTCAACCGTCAATGATAGTTTGCTTCTTTTATGTGAACTTTGTTTATCTAATTCCTAGAGCTTAATCATTGCATTTACATCAGTCACTACTTGGTTTATAAAGATAAAAACAAAGCCTTCTCTATAAATCAGTTTTAAATATGCTCATTTGTCATAGGTAGAGCCACTGCTACCAGCAGGCGTTTATAGCCTCGACAGGGTTACTCGTTACCCAGCAATGATCCTGTATCCCACTTGGAGAAATGTACAATTTTCAAAGAGAAATCCATATCTACAATTATTGCTTTCATTTTCTTTTAATCCTTAAATAAAAATGCCTTGGTTTGATAGTGAAATTATGATAGTGCCACTCACTTGATTTATAGCTTTGCCAAACAAGCTGGCTCGTGATGAGACCCCTTGTCTTTTGAGTGCAACAATCTTGAGTCATTGCACTGTTGTGGTATGCACTTTTGGCAAAGTCAGTAAGTTATAATATCTATGATCATGATAAGTCGGCTTGTGATGAGACCTCTTATTCTTTAAGTTTAAAGTGTATCATTGGATTATTCCCTCAAGCTTGTGATTCCTTAAGTGGGGAGGAAGTCATTGTTTCCTTAAAGATAGCTCTGGATGACAATGGTAGCATTTTTGGAAAGATATTTTCTACAGAGAATGTTTGTTTTGTTATTGGCACCTTTTATTTCACTGATATAAAACAAATTCCCGCTAAAGGTAGTTTTTTATCAAAATTTACAAGGTTGAAACTAGTATCATATTCAGGCTTATAGCTTTTTGACTGTATCTTTCAATAATAATGACCAAATTTCTAGATTATTTCTATTTATACAAGTGAAAAAACAAAATCTAAAAGAAATAATTGTCCTTTTCGTGAATTCCAAATGTAACCGTTTACAACTGGTTTTATTATGGAAATAAAGAAAAACTTATTTACAAAATAGAAGAACGATCTCCTATGGAAAGTATATTTTGAGGATCTTCCCGTTAACGGGTAAAGATTCTTTTTTTCCTGTTAAATCCTGTAACATAAAGATAGATGGGCCTATGATTTCTGTGATTTGGAAAGGGCCAAGCCACATTCGTTGAAGCTTTGCATGTTTGCCCTTTTCCTCATGAGCCTTGTCCCGTTTTAAAACTAGATCCCCTATCTGAAAGTCTTTTCTGTACATCACGTTTGAGTCAAAAGAAGCTTTTACTAATGCTTGGCGATAAGCATGAGTTATTTTGGCCTGCTCTCTTTGCTCTTCTAGCTTAAGGATTTGTGACTGCCTTAGTTGTAAGGAATAAGTTGGTGTTTCGTCAACATATTGAACTAAGGCCAAAGAGGGAATTGCTAGATGAGTTGGAAGAATCACTTCTTTCCCATAAACTAAATTAATGGGAGAAGTGCCAATAGAGGCTTTTTGTGTTATTCGGTTTGCCCATAAAGCATATATTAAATACTTGTGCCAATTTTTATGACTTTGGTCAATGGTTCACTTAATGATCCTAATCAAATTTCTATTCGTAGATTTAGCTAACCCATTCCCCTGTGGGTAATAATTGGCAGATTACTTAAGCTTAAAACCCCTTTTGGGTGCAAATTCAGTCATAACATTGCCAAGAAAATATGATGCATTATCAAACATTAAAGCAGAGGGTAAACCAAACCTGGTGATTATGAACTGATCTATAAATTCAATGATGTGTTCGGCATTAGCTATCTTGAGAGGAACTACTTCTACCCATTTAGTAAAATAGTCTGTAGCTGTAAGGATATACCTATGTTGTTTAGAAGAGTGTGGAATGATCTCACCTATTATATCCAATCCCCATTGATCAAAAGGTTGTTCAATGTTGACTGGCTGCAAAGGTAATGATGGCTTCTTTTATCTTCCAGCAGCAGTTTGACAAACTTGACACTTTCTTACATAACTATGCGTGTCTTTGAATAATGTGGGGCAGTAATAGCGTATGCAAAGGATTTTATGTGCAGTAGTATCACCAGCATAATGTCCACCTCCTGGTCCATTATGGAGTTCCTACAAAACCTTTTCAGTTTCAGATTTTTCAAGACATCTAAGGAGAACAGAATCATAATTCATCCCAAAAAGTACATCATTTACGAGCTGATATTGCTTAGCCTTCAACCTTAGAGCTCTTTTCTTTGTATAATGAAGGTTTGAAGGGGCATATCTATTCTTTAGATAGAATATGATATCAGCGTATAATGAATCAACATCGTTTAGGCTTACCTCGCACATTTGTATCTCTGTAGATGGTATTTCAAAAATATGTGATGCTCTAGCCAGCAATTTGCAAAAGCCTTGACCATTAACAATATTCGCTCGTTTAATCTCAACGTCATATTCTTGTAATGCAGGAACCCAATTGGCTCTTTTCTCACTCACATCGTTCTGTACTAAAAGATTTCTTGCTGCTGGAAATGATACTATGATCTTTGTATGGGTTTTAAGCAAAAAGGGTCTGAATTATTTTATCACTTTGAAAACAGCAAATGCTTGTTTCTCTACATCTAAATAGTTTAACTCAGCCCCTTGTAGATTTGAACTGAAAAGAGCAATTAGGGCTTCTGCCTTGTCTTGATTTGGTTGAGTGAGTATCGCAACATATGATTTATTAGATGCAAATGTATATAAAATAAAAGGATCATAAAAATTGGGAGTTGCTAAAGATGGAGCATTAACAATTGCTTGTTTGATAAAATTAAATACTTCATATTCATCTTTGCCCCATTTGAAGTTTGAGTTCTTTTTAATCATTGCCTGTAAAGGAGATACGATTCTTGAAAAATCTGGAACAAATCTCTTTACAAAGTTAATCCAGCCAATGAAATATTAAATAGCTTTCTTGGTGTGAGGCAAAGGTATTTCAAAATCTCCTTGATTCTGTCAGGATCGATATGGATTCCAGATTTCGACACTATGAATCCAAGAAGTTTTCCTTCACTTAATGAAAAAAAGGATTTTTTTGGGTTAAGTGAAATTTCATGCCTTTAACACCGTTGGAAGATCTATTTTAAATATCTGATATGATTGCCTCACTTCTTTGAGTATACAGTTATACCATCTAGGTAGATTACTACCGATTTGTTTACTAATCATTTAAATGCAATGTCCATGGCTCTTTGGAATGTGGCACCAGCATTAATTAGACCAAAAGGCATCTTTTGATAGGTTTATGTACCCCATTTGGTTCTGAATGTGGTTTCTAATTGATCATGGGGATGGACCAAAACTTGGTTATAGCCAGAGAAACCATCCAAGAAGGACATTAATTCTGATCCTGCAACTCCCTATAATATTTGCTCCATAGGAGGCAAAGGAAAATTATCTTTTTGGCAAGCTTTGTTCAGATTTCGAAAGTCAATGCAAATTCTAATGTCTCAGTTCTTTTTTCTAACATGAACCATATTGGAAACCCATTGAGAATGTCGTACGAGAAAGATGATTTTGGCTTTCAATAGCTTATTAAGCTCAGATTTGATCTGGTTTTCTAAATTAGGATGTATCTTTCTCAGTTTCTGTTGGATGGGTTTTTCATCGCTTATCATTGGGATAGTATGTTGGATGATAGAAGTGTCATAAGTCTTAAGCTCATCGTAGTTCCAAGCAAAGACACTTTTTTGTTGTTTCAAGAGATGAACATACACTAGTTTTTCTTCACGAGCTAGGCCAAGGCCTAGGTTGATATTCCATGGCTTGGTATCAGTTCCTAGATTCACTAATTCATAGTTCAGAGTTGAACTTTGAAGCTTTGAATTGGTAGATCTTTTGAATCGATCTTTTAAATCATATATATCTTCTAATTTGACTACTGATGGCATAACATTATTAGTTCTATCTTGTTGCAGTTGTCTATCATGTTGGTCCTCATCAATTATCTTATTAGTATAATATCCCTCAGAGGTGAGGAAGCTTACAATATCAGGATCATCGTTGAAAATTCTCCAATTTTTAATGTTATTAGGAATTGAGGGTCTAAAGATTATTTTGATTGAAAATCTATTGGGGCTAAAGTCTTCTGAGGGAATGAGATTGGAAGCCACATTTGCTAAGAGGTCGGCACTACCATTCTGTATTCTAGGAATTGATGAAATACTAACCGCTATAAAATGTTCAGTCAGATCTTGTACTAAAGATTGGTAATGCTTTAAATGACTTGATAGACAATGTATAGTATTATGTACCTGTCTGATAACAATTTCAGAATCTCTGAAGACTTGTAGATATTTGATGTTCAATGCGATTGCTTTGTATAATCCTTGGACTAAAGCCTCGTATTCTGCAGTATTATTGGTGCAATCAAGCTCGAGTGCACAAGCTAGCATAGTTTTCTTTCCTTCTGGGCTAACTAATATGCATCCTGCTCCTGCTCCTTCATTAGACTTAGAACCATCAAAAAATAACTTCCAAAATAAAGATTTTTTTACAGGATTATCTATAAAATTAATATATTTAGAACTATCTGTCTGAGAAAATTTTTCTACTTGAGATAAAACATAATGTTCTAAGTAAGGTGAAGTATGAGCATTGAAATTTCCTAGGAAAGAATCAACAAAATAGTTGCCAATTACATTATTGTTGTATGATATCAGTTCGTTTACTCCTTCCAATTTTGTTACTATGTATTTCTGATGTCTTTCTTGCTCAACCTTTATCCGATTTGGCTTACCATTGTAAGGGAGCCACATATACAACCAATCGGTTGCAACGTATCCATGAAGCTTTTTTGACCAATCCTTGCTAAGAATTAAGCCATAGAATTCTAGAAGGTCTGCAACTAAAATATCGATAACTTGACATACCTTTGGATTAGATGACAACCTTATGGTAACCTGATGTAATTTTCCGGTCACTTCAACTTGTGACTGATCCAGTTGCACTATGCATATAACAAATTTTTGAGGTTGAACATTCAACTTTGCACAAATTGATTTAGGTAAAATATTGGATGATGCTCCTGAATCCACTAAACAATTATGCAATTTTTTATTGAAAATTTCATAAGTAAGAAGAAATGGTGGAGTATGAGATCTTGACCTTCCTGCAATTAGAGCGATGTCAATTGGATCAACTTTGTTAATCACAGTATTTGGAGGTCTTCCCATCTCATGGGAAGCTTGTGCGATTACAGTGGCAGGCATAGGTGTAACTAGTACTGCTTGCAATTCTTTCAAAAGGAGCTTTTGCTGATGTTTTAACTTTCTCAATTCATAAAAAGTGATGTTGGCCCTAGTCTTCATCATGTCTTCTATGATGTTATACTCCATTTCATCCGAAATAATCAATGTTTTCGATGGAGTTGGTGAATCTATTTGGACTGGGCTTGTTTGAGTCACTTTGGATGTAGTTTTCTTGGCTGTGACTTTATCCTCAGGCGTTGAGCTTACGTTCTTTGGCTTCAGAGTTGAGGAGGATCGAGTTGATTTCTACTTTGAGTACTAACTGGTGATGTCTCTTCATCCTCTTCATCAGGGAGGATGAAATCCCACATACCTTGTAATTCTACAACTTCTTCTTCATCGATAGGTACGTCGGTAGTAATTTCCTCTTCTTCTTCTTCTAATTTAGCACTTGTAATAGTGTTAGGAGGCTTTGAATCAATCAAAGGATTTCTTCTATAAGGCTTATAAGGCTTTTTAGAAGAAGTCTCTGCTACTTGTTTCTTTATATCAACCATTTCACTAGACATGGTCTTCAAAACTTTTTGCAATCCTTCTAAATCAAATGGGTCTTTGGGCTGTTTTTTGTTTGGATCTTCTTTGAAAGAAACCTTTTTAGATTTACGTTCTTCAACAGCGTTTTTCTTTCCTAGAGCTATGATACATTTCTCTACCACGATTGCTTCCTTCATATTGTTAGCTAAAGTTGTTTTGTTAGCTCTATCCACGAAGATTGTTACGTTTGATGGTAATGCAAAGATGTACCATTCACATCGCACTTCTTCACTGGGTTTAGAAGCAGTAGGAATTTTGTTCAGTAGTTTATTAAAATGTGAGTTAAAATATTTGATAGGTTCCTTTGACTCAGCTCTAAGCATAGACAGTTCATTTATTAATGTTGCAGTGGACCTGTCATCACCAAAGTTAGTCAAGAATTGTTCTTGGAAGATGTCCCAACTAGTAATATACCTGGATGGTGATGAGAAATACCATGATCCAATTGCTCCTTGAAATGTGTAAGTGAAAAGCCGAATGATAGCATCCTCATTAGTGACCCTGTTATGGATAACATAAAATTATTTATGTGTTCTTGTGCTAGCATGCTTGCTTCAGGGTTAAACTTAGGCAACCATTTTTTAGGAGGGCCGGTATTTGACTCAAGGGCACAGGCATTAAGACTGCCCCTGGGTTATTCCATGGCATCTGGGCCATCGTTGAACTGCTAACAGAGGAAAGCACAGAAGATGATCCTTGCGGTTGGGAAGATGAGGATATTACAGTTCCAGATGTTTGAGAAGGAGATGTTGAAGTTCCAGTGGTCTGATGGACGATGATTTGAAGTGGAGGAGTGGATGGTTGACTTTGCGGTGGGGAAGTTGAGATGGATGATGATGACGAAAGAGTCTCACTATCAGACACTTTAGGTGATTTCCTGGCTCTCTTCGTTGTAGTAGAGGTAACTCAGTTGGCTCAATACCAAACTTTTCACTCTTTAATCTGGCGAGAGGATGAGCAGGATTATATTGCGAAGTCACACTGCCTTGAGATTTATCAGATCTTTGAGGTGATATTGAAAATCGTTGAAGTTTATGAATCAAAGATTCAACTTCAGGAGGTTCAATAGTATATTTCTATGAAATATCAGGGTTTGTGGGATTGGTTGTTGTTCTTTCGACTTCTAGCTCAAGATTTAAAGATTCTAAGTGCGATGGAGAAGTCGGGGGAGATGGTGAGGGCGATTTACTCTTAGAATGGTATTTAGATTTAGAATTTCTTGCCATTCACAGTTTAGGCCCTCCTTCTAGAGCCAAATGTGTTGAAGCCCCGAAAATCGGGTCTACAACAAGGGGGATACCCACCCGGTCTGGACCTTGGTTAGCATCTCCTTTTCCATTTGGTATAGTGGGTCCAACTAGGGATATGGGACCAGTTTCCCAATATGTGTGTGTGTGTTGAGAATTGATATTTATTAACTAATGATTCCTATGTAAAATGCTTTCTTTATTTTAAGTCTAATGTATCAACATACAATTGTAATCTAATAAATATAAATATCTAATTCAAAACTAACCCGGGATGTAATCTTTCCTTTATGTGATCTAAAATGATTTCAAATGACAATTGGTAATAAAGATCATTCAACTGCTATGAGAAAAGAATTCAATAAAGATAAACCATTTCATATAAAAAGTTAGATGAAACAGTTGTGGAAAACATATCCAATAGTAAGCTACTCATATACTAAGCATAAATATATAGCTATCATCGTACAAAAGTGCGAAATGATAACTCAAGAATTTAAGCATTCATATATAAATAACTGAACATGAATATCACAATAACACATAAGCAGAAACAGTTAAGAGATAAAAGTACCATTTATAACTAGTTGTACTCATGAGCTCCAGTAATAGTGATCTATTTCTTCTTAATTCAACATCCAATAAGAGTACAAAAGTGCAACATCAGTAGTAGATATTAAATGCAGATATCAATAAATCATATTCCATTAATTCATCAAAACCTCCTTGGAGGGTGCAAAAGTGCATGTTCTGAGGACAGGTTTTTGACAAATTTATGGACCCTTCTCTAAATGCATGAGAAGGGTTTAAATACTACTAACTAATTCTAAGAATAATTTATTACAAAAATGTAGGATACGGTTTAAATGACCATCCTCATTTCAGGAAAAAATAAAGCAAAACTAAAACCAAAACTACTAACTAACTATTTATCTATTTGCTCCTTGAAGTCATAAGCATTCAACATTTTCTGGAGTAGAGTTGGTTGGCCGACTTCCGATTTTATCTGTCCTGCGAAAACGGAATCGGTAAGAGCTGGAACCATCTTCTCGGCAGAATTGATGACACATTTGAGAGTCATGCACTCGCTGTGTGGTTTTACCAAGTATGCCCATTAAGAATCCCAGTTCAACTTGGTTAACCTTTGGATTGATTCTGTCTTTCCTTGAGCCTTCTATCTCCAACTTGTTTGTAGATGCTACACCTTTGGTAGATATCTATGTATTTCTTGGTGACATACCTCATAAATATTACTGGTTTTGAGTTCCGATTCTACTTTCCATCTTTAGCATTTTTTCCCTACAAATTTCCGTGCTTACAGGCGACTGAGCAATTTAAGGCTTTCCATCTCGAGCGGTTTTTCCTGGCGATGCGCAATTAGCACTAATCACACATTGCCAAGAAAAACCCCTTGAGATGGAAAGCCTCAAATTGCTCAGTCGCCTGTAAGCGCAGAAATTTGTAGGGAAACTGCCTCCATTTTTCCTAGCGATGCGCGACTAGCGCTAATCGCACATCTGAAACTACCTCCGTTTCTAGATACAGGCTCCCCTGATGTGATTTTCGCCTCTTGCGCAATTTTTTAGAGTATATGAAGCTTAAATTTGGTAGAAAGAACGGTTTTATACATTCTTGATTCTGAGATTTGATTTATTTATACGTGATATCAGCATCATTTAGTACTATTTTTAACAAATTTTTTTATACGGGAGAATTTTGGGTCTCGCCGCTATCCTGTGCAAGAATGAACAAGCTAGATCTGTAATAGATACCTCAGAAGACCCGTGTGAGCCTGCAATGTCCATTACCTCCATTACCTTGGGATATTCTTCCTCAAGTAAACTATACATGCCTTCCCAAGTAGTGATACTAGCGTCTTTGTTGCAGGTGGTGTCTGCGTACAAGGGAGTCATCTCTTTATCTTTAGCACTGGGAGATTTACCCTTCTTTCCCATAATATCTTATTCTTTTCTCTGTATACTTCTCAGTCCTTCGCTCCTACAGTTTGCAAATGAGGTGAGAACGATGATAAGAAAAGGTGACATGAAAGCTTTAAATGTGGAAAACATATAAAATATATCACCTTACGTGAACTGGCTCCTTGAAAAGATCAAAACCATATTTCATTAATGATTGCCAACTAACTCATTAATTAACATAAATGTACATAACTGGGCCTCAATTTATGGAAAAAGCTTTCTCGAACAACGGGTTGTGCAGATCTGCGATAAGGTGATTTTGTGATTTGCTCCACAATATCGCAGATCGTAGTATCACAGATCCCAATATCACAATATCACCATATCGCAAATCATTTACGTGCGGCAAGCATCCGTTAATGTGTTTTCTACAAAATGCGATTCGCGAGATGCGCCATTGCATATCGGCATTTTGGAGGTACTTCAGCGTAGGTGATGTTTAAGGCATGAGATGCGATGAGGGTTTTTCATGCGTGATTTCGCATTGCGTTTTCACATTTTTAGAATTCTGCTTGTGAGAAGGTATCTTTTACCCTTTTAATGTTTTTGAGGGTATTGTCCTAAGTTTATGATAGTAAGTTTTATCGAAAAAGGAAATACAGGAATTAATAGATTTTTTAAATTTTTGAATAATGGTCCCCACTTATTTAGTATTAGTGATAACACTAAATAAGAATGGGGGTTGTTTTTGGCCACAACAGAATCACGCCCATAGCTTGATGTAGTCCAACTAATGATGAAGCTCTTCAATCTTGAATTGAAAGATGATGATCCCCTTACCTTATCCTTTAAAGTCAAAGCTATTATGCATGATGTAGAAGCCACTGGTGCTAAAATGGATGTTGATATCATATCGTTCATCAAGGCACTATATCCCACATATTCACATTACCTTGAATCATTACAAGCTAGTGGAAAAATTAAATAGATTACCCTTGATTCTCTCATAGAGAAGTTTGTATAAAAAGATGAAGATTTTGGAAAGAGAAAACAATTTCTCAGTCTTCTGAAGAAGTTGTGTGCCTTGAACAAAAAGAGAAGAATCAGGAAGCAAATTCTTATATAGGAAGAGGTGGCATAAGAGTTTGTGGAAAGAAGAATAACTGAGGTAGGGGGGAAATGTTACCAAATCGGAAGACATGATCTTCATTCTATATGCTACAACATAAATGTATATGATTCTTCCACATGCACGCTCTCTTAGTATAGAATATAACAAGAAACGAATGAAGAGAAGGGTAAATGATGAGATCCAAGCAAAGGTAAAGCACCTGAATCATGTTGAAAAAAATTTAACTACGTTGGATCTTCATAACAACATGTGTTATTATGATTTTATGTAATTGGTGCAATGAATAAAGTAAAATTACTATTGTAATGCTTGTCTCATGGGTTTCATGAGCAAGGAATTTTATTTTTACTTTGAATACCATTGTGAGTCCTTGGGATTCAGCATAAAGTCAAATTCAGACAATGTCATGTGTGAAGGACCCTTCTTGGGTATGTTACATTTTATATGAGTCATTAAATCAGTATGTAAGCCCTCCAAAACCAAGCATAAAACAACTCCTTCAAGTCGGCTACAAAAGAGAGTAAGTAACCTACTATAATAGACATGTCCATACAACTCTCTCGTGTCAGCTAATTTACAAAGGAAAACCATTATAAATAGGCAGCTCGAGCTAAGTTCAGAGGACATAACTTCATATATTTTGTATCAAGGAACAATCTACAGTAGGAAGTGTGAGGAAGGAGTCTCATGACCAGCGAGGAGTAGGAAAGAAAATGCGAAGTATTTGGTAATATGTTTGGGTCTATTTTGGGATAATCCACTTCACAAGTGTGAGGAAACGGGTGTTGCATAGTGCAGAAGAAGCCAAGCTTCTTCTACGATACTTGAAGGTCATATCTAGGAGAAAATTGAGGTGTAACACAATTAGAGTTGTCAAAGAGGAATCCTCCACCTCAAGTGGAGAAGATCAAGGTAGAAAGGGGTCATCTACATGTGCTAGGGTTTTTGATTTAGGGTTGAGAAGTTGCAAGCCTAAAGTCAAGGAAAAGAAGTCAACATATAAAAGGAAGTTGAAACAGAAGGAAGGAGAAGGAAGTTGAATATCATTGACTCAAGAAGGGAAGATAAGAATCTTGGTGTCTTTCTCTTGGAGAGGTCAAATAGGTCTTGGTCTTGGTATTCGTCAGTTGGAATCTCTGTAAGAAGAAGAATTTGTTCAAATTTTCCTCTCAAAGAGTCTGAGGTTTTGGCCCTAGCTAATATTCTATATTTGGTGTCTCTTGTCTCTTTATGGTTTATGAATTGGTGGTTGTTTGATGAAGAAGAACACTAATAACCTATGTAAAATAAGATGATAATCTAAAGGCCTAAAAATCATTCACAACCAGTTACTAATAGAAGAGAAATCACTTTATCTCTATGCCCTAAATTTTTGAACATGGTATTAGAGCTAAGGTGACTAAGTCAACAAAGTTAAAGGAAGCATCATGATGCTAGATCAAATAAGTCTACAAAGAAGTATTGGAATCATAATCAATCAAATAAGGCCAACATTGATGCAAGTTGAAATTTTTTGAAGACTATTCATCCAAATAAAACTAGATTAAAAGGCAATGCCATCTCACTCTCTATGGGATCAAGGATCATTCTTGAAGAAAACCACCTTCATAAAGTAGAATTTTTCTATCATATATATCATAATCAACATCAAGGAAATTGAGAGATTAATCCAAGACCTTTTATAGTGTGTGACTTTGATCATCTTGGAATATCTGGTCAAGTGGAAGAACTTACCCGAAGAAAATGCTTCTTTGGAGAATGAAGCATTTTGTCAACAACATTCGTCGTTACATATGCTTTGAGGACAAAGCATTCTTTCGAGAGGAAGGCAATGTTATGCAAAAAATTAGTTAGTCTTTAATTTTAGATTTATTATATAGTTTTAGGATTAATTAGACGAAAGGGCATGATCATAAGATCATGCCCTTTCCCCAAAGGGTGTCCATGGCAGTATATAAGCCAGGAACCCCATTTGTAATCAACATCATCTGTAATTCATCTTTTTCAATAAAATATTTATACATGTATTTCTGCGTATCAGAAGTTTATCTATTTCACAATCCTAGTGCTGTGAGATGGACAATAAAATCTGTAACCTTTATACCTTTCAGCATATCCAATGAAATACCCACTAATGGTCCTTGGGTCCATCTTCTTCTCTTGTGGATTATATATTCTCACTTCAAACGGGCATCCCCAAATGCACATATGTCGCAAACTCGGTTTCCAAACTTTCCATAATTCAAATGGCGTTCTAGGAATAGCCTTGGTTGGAACTTAGTTTAATATATACACTACCATCTTAAGTGCTTCATTCCACAAGGATTTAGGAAGATTGGAGTTGCTAAGCATACTCCGCAGCATGTCCAATAATGTTCAGTTTCTTCTTTCTGCTATACCATTCTGGTCAGGTGAACTAGGCATGGTGTATTAGGCAACAATCCCATGCTCTCGAATAAATTTTTCAAACGGCCCAGGTGCTTGTCCATCTTCTGTGTATCTACCATAATATTCTCCACCTCTATCTGATCTGATGATCTTAATTTGCTTGCTGCATTATTTCTCTACTTCAGCCTTAAAGATCTTAAAGGCATCTAATGCTTCATTCTTTTTATGAAGCATGTAGATATACATATATTGTGAGTAATAATCTCTAAAAGAGATGAAGTATCTCTGACCATGTGAGTCCATGTATGGACTACATATATCAGTATGTATGATCTCTAATATGTCCGAACTCCTATTGGCACCTTTCTTTGACTTGTTGGTCTGCTTTCCCTTTATGTAGTCCACACAAGTCTCATAATCAATAAAATCTAGAGTATTAAGTACCCCTTCATTTACTATTCTTTTAGTTCTTTCTATAGAGATATGACATAATCTCTAGTGCCATAATTTAGAGGAATCTTCATTAATAACACATCTTTTAGTGCTAGTGTGAACATGCGTTGAATCATAAGTGACATTCTTTTGCAAATTAATGCAGTAAAGACTATTAGACAAAATACCATTCCCATCACAATCAGATTTATCAAATAAATTGAAGGATGTTTCTGAAAAGTTAAAGGAATATCCAAAAGGTACAAGCATTGAAACTGAAATCAAGTTTCTAGAAAAACTTAGAACATAAAATGTCTTTCCTAATTCTAATGTCTTTCCTAAAGTTAAATACCATGTTCCTATAGCTTCTGCATGTGAGCCCATCTTGTTTCCTAATAAGATGATTTTCTCACTTCTCACTGGCTTCCTTAGGTTTTGCAAACCCTACAAGGAATTTTAAAAATGAATTGTTGATCCAAAATCCTTCTTGATCAACACGCCATTTCTAAAGTTTGGCGTATTCCTTCTTCATGTGTCCCTTCTTTTTATAGAAGAAACACATGGAATCCTTCTTGATATCGGCTTGGGGAGGTACTTTCCCTTTCCTTTCTTATTGGCTTGAGATTTTTCCTTTCCACGCATTCCCAGCAGTGCACTTTCTCCGAGTTCCATCACTAGTCTCCCTTCCTCTTGAGCACACATGGTCATGAGTTCAATAATAGACTATTTATCCTTATGCATGTTGTATGAGATTTTAAAGGCTCCGTATTGGTGTGGAAGGGTGTTTAGGATGTAGTGCACCAAGAAAGACTCTGATATTTCAGCCTCGAGTTTCTTCAATTGAGCTACAATGTCCCTCATTTGCATGATGTACTTGCGTGCACATTTCACACTTATGAGCCTTAGGAATGAGAACTTCATGATTAGGGTGCTTGCTAGTGGCTTGTCTGAAGTGACGAATTGATCATCAATGGCTTTCAGCAAGTCTCGGACCTTTTCATGCTAATTAACAAAACCACAAATACCAGCTGAAATTTTAGTCTTAATCAAGATCATGCTTAGGCGATTAGATCTCTGCCATTGTTCATAATGTGTCATGTCCGCTGCAGTGCTAGTATTAGTGAGCGCCGATGGTTAATCTTTCCTAATAGCATAGTCTATGTCCATCCACCCCAAATGAAGGAGAACTTTCTCCTTCCAGACCTTATAGTTATCTCCCTTAAGTTCAGAGATATCACAACGAATATCAGAGAAATTTGCAGGCTGTGCAACTGCATAAAATTAAAGATTACATGCTTATGTTAAAATTGAGGCCCAAATAAAATTTCATGCTTTACCAATGTAAATCATGCTTAAAATTGAATCTAATGACATAAAAATTTTCTGTGGACTAAATTTTCAATTCAAGCAGATTCACTTATTTTTTATCATAGAATTTATGAAATTATTCACCTAATTCATAATTCTAAAGGGTATATTATGATTATAATTTGATATAAATTCTAGCTTAGATTTGAACTTTATGATAAAACTATTAATTCATAATTCCTGTGGATAAGTTATGAATAATTTGATATTTTATCCTAATTAATTATATAAATATAATAAAAATTCACGTGGAATAAAATTTATTGTATTTAGTACAATTAATTACAATTAATGTCTAAATATTCTTTATGTGATCCTAATCAATCATAATATGTAATATTATTTAATTAGAGATGTTGTGGCTATTCTCTAATCAATTAAAAATTATATGGATCAATAGACATTATTTCTTTTATGCATAAAAATTAGCTTGAAATAAACTATAATATGCATGACATTCAACGATGGGTCTCGTATACTCATCCAAAATAGCATGTTTTAATTTAGAACAGAAATAATCAATTCATACAAATCAAATACAAGCATAGTTAATAAATTTTGCACAACAATTATCCAAACTGCATATAATTAAATCAAATAAATATTATAAGCATAAAAATTGAGCAAAAATTAGACATTTCCAAATAAATGCCTTAACTCAGAAAATTCTCAAAATATGACATTTAACCTAAAAGAGCATGTCTATAAACACCAAGGCAAAGATAAAGATTGCTCTGATACCAAATGTAAGATAATGGAAGCATAATAACAATTCTATAATACGGAATAAACACGTAAAAGAATAAAAAATGTGAATGCCTAAGAAATCATACATCCGGCCATTGATGCTATTCACACTCTGATGTATTTTGTACACAATTGCGTAGATATTTTACACCATCTCAACAACAACTCTCACAATTTGGAAACCCCAACCTCCTCCGAAGAGTCTAAATATTATTCAAGATAACTAATTCAAACTGAAATTCTCCAACTATGCTTTTATTAAAGAAAGTTTTGATCATAGATTCCACAACATAAATGAAATTGATACAACCCAGAAAAGACAGTAGGAGACCTGCAATGGCTATAATGAAGCTAAACGAAATGTACCCACATGTTGCTCTAGCATGTAAAGCCCAGTGGGAATCCTAGACATGAAATAAAAATAAAATAATGACACTTGACACACCCTACTAAGTCCAAATCTGGGTATGTATGTTGTAGAAAAGATGAACTTTAGCAGCCAAGAACAACATTAAAGATCACTCCTAAGAAAAATACGCCAAGTAGGCTTCAACAGGAATCGAACAATGAGTAGCAGTACCAGCATAGATAAAAAAATCCACCCAAGGTCTCTCATCCATGTGGCACTTCCAAGCTCTACTCACTCTAAATTAATGGTGTAAGACCGAAGGGGATTGAGTTAGTGAGCTTGGGGACTGAACATAAGTATTTATAGCCTAGCTTCCATCAAGATTCTGTTGGCTATGTGTCAAGTGTTCTGCAGAACATGGTAGAGAACTGAAGGAGTAATGGACCACCCGAGGACCTCCCAACAAGAAATTAATTAACTGCAGTTGGTTTCCGTAATGGTAGGAAATAACTGGCAGATTATTTCCAAATTATCGGTGGCCGTTGTAAGCCGTAAAGGGAGCTTAACAGGAGATTCACCCAATCACCATATCGTCCATGTGTCATCACTATGTTATACACCAGAAACACCAAAATCAATGAGCCTATGCTAAGTTTGGTATAAAAATTAGCCTTTGCCATATATATACATATATCTTCAAACAACCTTTTAGTTTTAAATAATTTTATGGTTTTCCTAATTTGTTGGTCTCGCGCTTCGGTTCTAGGATGTTCAAGCTCCTGCATCATGCAACACAACTCAACTTGCTTGTTTAAACACCTCATATCAGAGCTAAAAGCCACACTAAGGTTATATGACCACCAAAGAACCATATCACAATTCCTTTGTCATACTTTGGTATTGTAGTCGATTAGAGCTATCATGTTGTAACTGAACCCTAAGATTTCAAAAACTAGAACCCAAAGAACCACATGAGACCGAACAAGGGTGAACTCAACAACTCGATAGTGTTGAAATAATTTCATTGCACTAGAACCATACCATTAAACCAACCAAAAATGTCCACCTTTCAGGCAATGATCATGTAGTTTAGATAGCCTATGAGGGTGTTTGATTGAACTAACGTTGACCATATCACCAATGTAATAAATCTAAAGCCAACTTGTCAATGTGACCAGGTTCTAATTGCGAAAAATGATATATGGAAGACTATCTTCAAATCCCAAGAAGTATTTATTTTAGTGGTTTTTAATGCCAATTTTATTTACGTATTTTGCAGGCATTCAAAAAAAGATTTGGTAGTATGTCTATATGATGACCTCATCTTTAGTAGAACATGAGAAAACCATTTGCAACACATTCAACAGGGCTTGATCACACCACAATAACATAATTTGTATTAGGACCTATAGAAAGTAGCATTTGGCATCTCGCAAATTTAGTGTTTGGAATACACCATGGATGAACACTCAGTGTATGTGGACTTAGCCATGATCCAATACAGACATGATTGGCCAACCCTAATGACCATAATAGAGTTCTACAACTTCTTAGGCCTTACCAAATTATACCAAAGAATCATATTTTGCTTCTGTTATCTCTTGACCCTTAAGTTAAGTGACTAAGGGTGGAATTAAAGAACAAATTTATTGGTTTTAAACATAACAAAGAAAATTATACACTTATGCAATACACCAATCCTCACCCTAACAAACCTACTACAACAATTTGAGATTAAGACATATTCCTATGACTCTGTTATTGGCATAGTCCTCAATGATCAAGGACATCTAATGACCTATTAGAGTGAAAGGATCTATGATACTATGTTGAGCTACCCCACCTATGACAAGGTGTTGTACTTCGTTGTGCAAAAGTACTCGGGAAGGACATGACCATCCACATTAATTATGGGCTTCTGTAATTCATGTATACAAAATGAAATTTATATAATAACCATAGGAAATGGACCACATACCTATAAAAATTCCAGTAAAATAAGGACAAAACCAACCATGTTACAGATTACCATGCTTGGCCTATAGTTGTGGCATTAACCATGACTCCTAACTATTATGGGCAAGTAACCTCTAGGCAGAAACTATTATACAATAGTTACTTTGATTTTAGATATCGTTTGACCAAAGGTCCCACAAAGGACAGGGGTGAATCAATGTGAGAGAAATTTAATCATTTCACAACTTTTCTTTAACAAAATTATATAACAATAACCCATAACCATTTGCAGTATATTAGTAAGTATGGAAATGAATCATCAACACATCAAAGAGTCATCACATCAACATAAAGGGACACAAGATTTTACATGGAAACCCATATGGGAGAAAATCACAAATTCTTCTTCTTATGCTTTTATTCATCACATAAATTTGTAGGTTGGAACATGTTATAGGCACCCACCCCCAAAATATGCAAGTTGCTACTTGTAGTGGGATACAACCTAATTGAGGCACCAAACTCAAAAGAATGTAAGTGGCTACCCATTGTAGGCTACAACCTAATTGAGGTACCAATATTCATGGTGAGAAATCTCCAACTTGATCTAGGCTAGAACCTAATTGAGGCTCCAACCTCTATGTTGAGTAATCTACAACCTACTCTAGGCTCCACCCTGATTAAGGCTTCAACCTTAGTGGAGGCACCCAACAAACCTCTTTCAGATTAAAAAATGGCATTCATATGGGATACTCTATTCATCTAATAGGCACTCACCTGAAACTAATCAATTTTAGTTGGATCCAAAGTTGGTTCCAGTTTGCATGACAAAATGTCATCAATGACCAACTATAAATGAAGCCAACTAACTAGAAATCACAAATGAATTGTTTGAAATAGATAATGAATTATTAGTGTTTGGACTCCAAGATTTTATTCCAACTCTGTGTTCTTCACACTTGAACCATGACCAAATAAAATGTATTTTGTTGTTGATTTTGTTTCCTCTTTCCATCAATAGACTGAAATACATATACTTATCTTGGGGGTCGGAGGGCTCAATATAGTTGACAAAAATCATGCATTTAATGCATTTTAAATGATTTTATAATATGGATGACCTAATCCATATGACAATCATCAATAAGTCTAATGTGACCATTTTGTAAGGAGGCTCACACCTCATAACCTTAGCCCAATTTGACCATGTGACCACCCCATGTGACCCAACCTTGGGGGTTTATTGGTTATCCACATGATGACATCAACATGAAATCATCATGCCATGTGGCATCCCATCAAGAGTGTCATGTGTCACTCACTTTTGGGCTTTTCACTAATCTAAAAATCGAAATGGAAGTACCACATGGTGGAATTTAGTGGAGCCACATCATTCTACTAGCATCATCAACCTTCAATACATGCTTCCATGTCATCCCTTGCAATCACTTTCCATTTATTAGAGCTACCACATGTATAGGCTGCCATGTCATGTTCAGGCGAGCAGAATGACCACCTAACATCCATGTCACCATACTTGTCGAATGAAAATATGTCAAGTGTCCATATAGAATTGGCCCATTTGCTCTTCAATGAATGGTTGCCACATGTCATCATTATATTGGGTCAGCTAGATGTGTTAAATGTTGTGCTAATCTTGACATCCTCCACCATCTAATTTCTCATTGGGTTCCTAGAGTTGACATCATCCACCATCCATCTTTTCACTTGATTACTTGGTCAATGAACCATGGATACCCTCAAAAGGTGCTTGCAATTTAACATATCAATAATTTCAGTTTTTGTCCTATATCTTGGGCCTCCAACTACCATTCATTTTAAAATGGCCATAACTTCTCTTCCATGAGGAGGTTTATAGAGAAGGATATACCATTGTAAAATTCTAGAAGAGGCCTACACTGTCAGTTAATTTATAGGATCGTTAGGGCTTCATAACCTTGTCAAAAGCTTAATAAAACTCAAGATTCCTTGGACATCATTTCATGAGGGTATGCAAGGTGTCAAGTTTCCATACTGCTTCTTGGAACCCATCAATGATAATATTTCTGTCTTAGAAAACCCTTTGAAATTAATGCCACCTTGTTTTCACCAATCAAAACACAATGTTCAACATAGACAATACACTTATTATAATTGTTCCAAAATTACAGCTCTAGGATCTGCACTTGTTCCATAAAGAAAGCACTAGAAGATAATTTGGGAGACATTATAGTTAGTGGTAAGTCACTTTAGTGTGGAGAAGGCAATAGTAGTGCTTCAGAACTATTTCCACTAGCCACAACTTTAAAAGAATGTTGACTAGTATATTAGATCATGCATTTTTTATGCCATTGCTAAACTATCCATCAAAAATAAAATGTTGTGCACTCTTCTAATTGCCCAATAAAAGCCCTTTCAGTCAATCTTAATTACATAATTACATGTTGGGTTTACAATAATCACACTCTAAATTATCCCAGTTGCAAATCAACTCAAATAAATAATGTCTCTTCTATAATTTAAGATGAACCAAACAAATAAGATTACCTTAATTAAAAATTAAGGCCCATAACCAACCACAAGGAGAATTAAATTTTTTTTATACCAGTGAAAAAATAAAGAGTTTGTATGACATGTAAGCAATATATGTAGGCTTAGATGCTACAGAGTTTTCCAATGCAACGTTTTCATCACCATCACAATTTTCTAATATGCTTCTGACGATATCCACAAGAAATCCCATATCCAACAACCTTTGCACCTTATCTTCCTTATCAGCATCTGCTCCCTTTGCAAAAGTTTTGGTCCAGTAACGAGCAGTGTTTACAAATGCTTCATGGTCTGTAAGGTATTGTCGCGCTACAACCGCATCCTGGGGATCATTGGGTTCTGGTGCTGAAAGCAAAGCTTGCAAAGAAAGTAGGGTTGTATTCAACGTTATTGCTGCGGTCCACTTATCTGTGAGAATATCCAAGCATATTGCTCCGCTTTCGCTGCTGATATTAGGGAGGTTCGAATGGATAATGCTGTGGCACACGAATGTCAACTCGAATGGATAAGGAGTACCCACAGGGCCTCCAATGGTCCCGCACAGGTTAACTGCGTATTTTTTTCTATCTGACTTATTTCTTCTTGTATCCGTTGAGCAACGAACGCCATCGTCGCCTGAAAAACCCTAACACAGATGACTGTACAAAGTTCTTAAATACGCGGTTGCTCTATTAGTGGAAATAGACTTGCGCACCTTCACTTTTTTCAAACAACTCAATTCTCTGTCAGCCTCTACCCGTTTTAATTTCGGTAATTTAGCTATAATATTAGCGTCGTGACCGACTTAATTATTGCTCACACTACTGAAATACGACTGAACTGCATCTCTCTTTTATGTATTCGTTTTATTATTGTTTCATTTTTATTGAACAGATTTTTCTTAATATTCTTAATTTATTAATTTGTATTTGTATTATTTTTTCACTTTTATGTTCTTTAATTTAATTTGCTATAAGAACGTTAT
>APFE031228061.1:45465-61105 GCA_000404065.3 Pinus taeda
ATACATATATATATAGTCTTTTTTCAAGTTTTACTCTCTAAAAGAAGTTTGCACCTCAAAAAGGTTGATCCCTTTTGGGCCTTGCTATATTCTTGGTTAAGACAAATCTATAGTGGTAATAAATATTAGCATAGATCCATCTAACTGTACAAAGAGAGATCAAATCCCTCTAGGTGCAAACCTTCATTTTAAAGTGTATAACTTGAGGAATGGGTTGCACCTATTTGATCTTAGAGTTGGATGGATGTATGCTTATTGTAAGTTGATTATAAGAAATCTAAAACAATCTCTACACATAGCCAAGCAAGATCTGCAATGGACACTTTTTCTCTCCACATTAAGATACAAACACCTACAAGGCCTAAAGGTTGACCAATAAAAACCATAAAAGTTTGAAAAATACAAATAGTTTTTTCAAAACATGACTTCCTCTCGGCTTGGCAGAATTGCACTTATAGTTAATTATAATTGATATAGATTACACACACATTACATTTCCTTTCATGTAGTGGGAAAATTGAGAAAAATTGAAATGTTGCTTGTGCATACGTAGGGAAAAGAACAAAAGCGAACCATCACAACATCATAGCCAAGCCAGCTTGGTTTCAATCATTGAGAACTTGATGCCCATACATACTTTGGGTCTTAAACTAAAAGGCATAAATGCCATTATCAACCCAAGGAGATCTTTATGGTAGGGATTGTGGCCCTTTTTCATGGTCACATTTCTTTTAAGGTGATCAATGTTTATCTACCTCAGTGACTTCTTTACTTCTCAGTCTAACCTTTGGCCTTTCTCTTAGACACAATTATGTCATTGTTGCATTGCTTCCATTGTGTCCATTTCCTCAGTGTTCATTGCCACAACTCACCAAAGTTTGATGGGGCAACACTATCTAGACTCATCAAAACCTAAAGTGGCAAAAATAATATATGTAACCGACTTAGATTTTGTATAAATATAGATATTCAACTAGAACTAAAAATCCTAATCTATTGGGATTTTTTTACTTAATTTAATAGTTGTAGCTATCTTTTGTTGTGTACTCTATTTTTCAAATTGGTATTGGAGCCAACCCTAGGCCTGCTCCCTCATGGGAGAGCTTAGTGACGAGTAGATAAATGATATTTGAGTGGTTAGTTTGTGGGCAATCCTGTGAATTGTGTAGAGAGTCAAAAAACCAATGCTAATTTGCTTGTGCATTGGAGAGGTCTTGTACCATGGAATGTTGAATATGCTTGAAGTTGGATAATAGAGTCCTATAGCATGAAGTATAACATTTGAGCATCTAGCTGCAGTGAAGCTATGAGTAAATTCCAGAGTCATCCAACATAGATTCCCAACTAAGGAAGGTGTGGCATGTGTATGTGAGTCACAATGTGATATTGTGGAAAATATTGTATTTTTAGATCATGTATCACAATGAAATCCCTCTTTTCTAATTTGCACACCAATTTATGTGTGGCGGTGATCATCTGATATGGAGTGAAGACACAAGACTTTGTTGAATTTGGTACCATACCAGTTGTGTTTGGCCATATGTTGGAGGTAATGTGCACAACATTTTCCACCTCATTGTTTTCAGTTGTGATGTACTTTTTCTTTTGCAATATAGAACAATACCTGCTACCAATGATAGACCACTAATTGGAAATTTGTTGCGTGTAATTTCGAGGGAAAGTTGTTCCCTCAATTTCGTGTTGTCAAGATTCTCAGTATTATGTCCCATTAAATCAAGAATAGATATGTAAGGGTTTTAAGAGCATTTGACTATGAATGACTGATTGTGTAGAAGTTGCTACAATAATACTTGAATAAATATGCTTGTTTTAGTACTAACCCATCTAGGGTTATGTCCAAGGTTTATGAGGAGGGTGAAGGTTATGGTAGTGTGCTTGCAAGGCTAATTTCTAGAGGTATCCATTTTTTTTAGGGGATTAAACTTTTGTAGTAGCTGGTATTCGTCTCACTTTCACGAGCGAGTTAATGACCTCATTAATCGTTTTGATATCAAGAACCAGCAGCATGAGCTAACTATCCCTCCATATATGAGTGACACCCTTCAAAAGGGCATATATGAATGGAGTGAGAAAGAAATTAGAGGTTTATTGTTTGTAAATGTCGTTGTGCATAATTTTTTGATTCAATAGAAAGTTGGAAAATTGTTCTTTAGATGCTCATTGAGCAACCATTGCATGCATCAATGGAAGGCATTGGATAAATATTGGGGGCCATTGGGGATTTTAAAAAGGATGTTCTATCTTCAACTTTTGAGGAGCCAACTTATAGTATTGTCACTAGTAGGTTTGAAGTTGGCGTGAAAGGATAATGGGGTTACTTTGAAAGTGAGGATTTTGAAGCACAATGCATTGTGATGAAGTGTAAATGGGATTCTATGTTTAGGCACGCAATTATTACATAGGAATACAATTAAGCTTTGCATTTGTTGTACCTAAAATGATAATTTTATATTGAGTCATTTGTGTTGTAAGGGGTGCATGATCGATTGTACCCAGCACCTTGAAGTTGATTTCCCGAGTTTTGTTGTAAGCCCTCTTGAGTCACAAAAGTAGTGTTTATCCTTGTTAGATAGAGGGAGGATGTGACCTCAAGTTGTGGAATTAACCACTAGGTAGATATGAGCATGGTAGGTGTACTGGTATGTAATCCTCATTCATAATTCTTGAGTTTGGTGTTGACACCTAATCTTTAGGGATTGGGGAAATTTTGTAAATATTGTAAATATGAAAATAAGAAGATGAAGAGACATTGGAATATGAATTATAAGAGTTTCTTGTTGATTTTCCATGACATATGAGAATGTGGTTTGCATCTTAAAGTCTTTGATAGAAACACACTCAAATGGCACAACAATATTACTATGCATAACAGAATCTACGCACATCAATAAATCAACTAGGCACATGATTTTTTTTAATATTTTTTTAACCCTTCTTCATTATATTACAAAATATAATAAAATAGTCTTAGTACTCTTGTACGAGGGATTTTGGCCTCTGCATACAACCGTGATACAAGGATACAACTAGGGCTTGTTGTCATTCACTTTGACTACCAATCTAGCCTGAACAAGACAACAATTTACCTATTTGCTAATGGTGGCCACACACAATCCTTTCATTCCATGTGCCCTGGACACATTTTGTGGGTCCTCTTGCCTTCCCATTTTTTGATCACTACAACTACATATTAGATACCTAACCTCCCACTATTAGTGACCACAACTCATTTTGTTTCACTAAACATTGTCTCATCAAACTACCCACTATAATTCCTTCTGCTCCATTAGGCTGACTTCTCATTGGGTCTTCTGGATCTTCCCTTATTCACTGAAATTTTCCATCTGCAACTCTTGAATTGGGCTCCATAGTCTGCCTCATAACAATGTGTTTCTCCTTTCATGACATTGTACTTGAGGTATTCATCTTGCACTACATCATGCACTACAAAAATACATTGTTGACAATTTCGTTTGTGAATAATGGTCCCATCTTCTAGAACTACCTATTTTTCATTCTTGTCACTTTAGAAGTCTGATCCTAGGGCTCATAAACTGTAGCAACCCTCGTGAAAATTTCGTGTAAAACTATATATATGCCACGGATGATGGGACATGTATTGTGAGCTGAATGGTGGGTAGGACATCCTAGTGGGTGTTCATTTGGTTGTTTATGGCTAAGGAAATTGGAAAAGGCAATGGAAAAGGCTTTAAAGAGGAAAAAATGTATTTTGGCACCTTTACTTATGAAAATAATGGAAATTAGGAGAAAAGGAAGGTGAGAGGTCACACATTGCATGTGAGGAGGCAAATGAAGGAAAATAATGGAAAATGAAGAAAATAGAGGCCTCATCCATAAAAAGGATTCTAAGGATCAGTTGGTAACCTATTGTGAGTTCAATGTTGGAGCTCTCTCTCATTATTCTCTCTCTCATACTCTTTGATACTTAGAGCTTTCTTGGAGCACTTTTGGAGAGTGTGACATACTTGGATTCTTGGAGAAATAAGGTAAATGAAGAGTAGGAAAGCACAAGAAGGCATCGACATCATCAACTACATCATATTTCTTGTAGGTACCACATTACATATATGATACCTTCACTAGTTTGGACATGAATGGCATATGCATGTAGATTCTTGGTGAAGATCTGTCATTCGTATCGAGGATTTCCTAGATTGACAGTAGATTGCCTATCCTTGCCATTTCCTGGATACGCCATGGTGATTGTGGGTTTATCTTCATTATTATTTTTTGTTGGTTCTCATGTTTCCTTAGCTAGGGTTGAGTTATTAGTTCCTAGAGCCTTGGTTGGAAAAACATTTTGGAGACCTGTAACAACTTGGGTAGAGTTACTAGTCCTAGAGTATTGGTTGGAAAAATTATCTCGAGCCCTTGGTGGGTTGAATTACTAGTCTTGGAGCCTTGCTTGGACAAACACTCTAGAGCCCAGCGGCAACTGCGGGTTGAGTTACTAGTCCTGGAGCCTTGGTTGGAACAAACACTCTAGAGCTCTCAATGGCTAGGAAGGAGACTGTTGACACCTAATCATTAGGATTGGGCGAATATAATGTAAACAAATAAATAAGTAATATGAATATTCATCGAGAGATGAAGTGAACAGTCTCTCTGTCATGTACATAATGAAGACCCATCTAAAGGAATAAGATATATGAATCAATTTGTGTTGAGGAGTTACTACCTGGTCTAACATGGTATCAGAGTCAGCTCCCAAACTAGTTGTAACTCCCATCTTCCTACTACTCTCTGTCCACTACCTACTGCTCTTTGTCCACTTCCTATTGCACTCTCTGTCTCCTCCACAGTCGATGTTGTGTGTTGTATGCTGGTCCGTTGGCTGAACACTGCTCATTACATTATAATGTTGTCTTGACATGCGTTGAACTATCCTGATGAACTATCCTACTCGTTACATTACAATGCTGGCCTGACATGCGTTGATGCTGCTCCTGCTTTATCAACGGCAGAAACTGAATTCGCGTTAGGGTTTTATTTCTTGTATTCCTTTCGGAACTCATCTAAGAATACAAGAAAGCACTGGGAGGCCTTTTCGAGTTTTCATGCTGCTCCGTTTCGAGTTTCAAATGACACTCATCCTCCATTCTTTTTTGAAGCCCTCCGCTGATCTCATCTTCATCGCACAGCCCTCCGCTAACCTCCTCGCTGCTGCTTGGATATCAACCCACGTTGTTTCAAACGAGAAGAACCTTAATCTGGTGTAAATGTTGGTGATTCTGATATGCCACCGCATCTCTGCTACGTTCAATCATTATATCTATTTACATAAGGCTTCTTCCTTTTGAAGTTTTGTTGTGCATAACTTGGGTGCCGACTCTTCATGTTGTTAAGATTGTCATTTCACCCATCAATTAAGAGCAGAGTTGTGCAGGAACTGTCTAAGTTTTTAAGTTGTTCTGGATAGATAATTATTACTGTGGGTTATGAATTAGTTTCAAGGGATTGTACCCTTTTAAGAATATGTCAATTTAAAGTTCTTTAAATTTTGGATTTATTATGGGTAACAAAGTTATATTTTTATGGGGAAAATGGACCATGGTGCTTGAAATTGAACTTCCAGCCACATGTGCCACCCTTGGTCTGTGCATCAATGTTAGTGCCACGCTGAATGTCCACTAGTGGAAGCAGAGGAGTGGCTCCACGGAAATTCGGGCCCAACGCTGATGCATCCAGCTACTTTGTAGATAGCCTTTTTCTCAAGCTATCGAATCTCCCTGTTTTTTTTTACAATATGTTTTAATACATACTAGAAAGTTGTTAGTGTATGTTAATGCACTGATTGTCTACGCATAAAATGGAATTCAATTAATAGTAGAGGATAATCAGAAAGTCGATAGGATAAATGGATCATTACTTGTTGCAGTGTTGGTGTGCCTAAATGTTGGTTGTACTCCAAAAGAAGCATTAGGATATCTGTGCAGCTTATTTCTTGGTTTTCATAAGAATTTAGAATATTGCTACTACAGTGCATTTTTTCCATCAAAAGAAGCTTTTTTTTCTTACAATATGCATTCAATCATATCTATTGTGGGAATAGTTCTCACTCGCAAAGAGAACTATCCTTAGTGGCCCCAGATGATAAAACACACCCTCATTTTTAATGAGTTGTGGAAAGGAGTGTGTGTCGGAGACAGAGACAAAGGGCCAGAACAACCTACCTCTGACAAAGAGCTTGTCATTTGGGAAAATAAGAACAACAAAGCTTATGCATTAATTGTAGCATCTGTAAATGAAGAGGTGAGTCATCATATTTCGCCATTTTCAACTACTTTTGAAGCCTTACAAAAGCTAAAAGAACTCTATGACTCACATTCTGCACTTGAAGTTGTTCAATTCATGATTAAACTCTTCACTCTTGAACTACAAAATAATGATCCTCTTGCTGTTGCATCTGAGGTAAAGTCTATAATGCATGATATCAAATCCACTAAGGTTGAATTGGATATTCCTCTTATCGCTTTTCTCAAGGCATTTTATCCTACTTACTCCAATTATCTTGAGTCATTACAAGCAAATGGAAATCTCAAATATATCACCTTTGACTTTCTTGTGAAAAAGTTAGCTGAAAGAGAGAAAGCTTTTGGAAAGAAGACAGCCCCTGAACCTTCTGAAGAGGCTGTGTGCCTTGCACATAAAGAAAAGAATCCTACTAAAGATTCTTCAAGAGGAAGAGGTGGTCGAGGAGGAAGAGGAAGATATTTCAGAGGCAGGGGGCAAACACTCTCAAGGAGAAAAGGAAGATTTACATTGCATATGCTGCAAGAGAAATGGATCACATGATGCCTCTACATGCAAGCTACCATGGGACAAAATTGAGCAACAAAGAAACCAATGGAAAGGTAAAACTAATGATACAGATAAAGGTAAAGCACCTGAATCCGCTCACTATGTTGTGGCACAATGTAATATTGGAGTAAATGAAGATTTATTTAATGCTTCACTTGCCTCTTGGAAAGATGATTGGTTGCTTGATTCAGGAGCAACTTGCCACATGGCTCATAGAAAATATTTTTTTGAAGAATTCACTGATAATGTTGATGGAGTAGTATACTTTGTAGACCAATCAAAAATGAAGCCAACAGGGCTTGGAATAATTAGGCTTAAATTGCCTGGTCTTCCAGACTTTCTTCTGCATCATGTTCTATATCTCCCACAGCTCAATAGAAACTTACTATCTTTGGTTCTCATCTGCCAGCAAGGTCACTCCATTCATATGTTTGATGGAAAGCTTGAGGTAAGACAAGAATTTGACCACTCACTTGTCATGAGGAGAATAGAAGAAGAGAGGTTTCTTAAGCTGCAAGGAACCTCTACTCGTGCACAACATTTCTCATACAATTCTCATCATGAAGGAGGTACACTTCCATCAAGTTTACTATGACATGCTAGATTTGGACATTTGAATTATGTCAGCCTCTGTTTGTTGAAGAAAAATGGTGTCGTCGTTTTCCTACAATTCTTAGAGAACTTAAGAAATGTGATGCTTGCATTCTAGGAAAGAATAGCAAATAGTATTATCATGATTCACATTCAAGAGCACATAGAAAACTTGAACTCATTCATTCAGATTTATGTCGTCCAATGCCTATTCCTTTTGCAAATGGAAATAAATATATGATGACATTTATTCATGACTACACCAGAATGTGTTGGGTTTATTGATTGAAGGACAAATCTGATGCTTTTCAAAAATTCAAGAATTTTCATAAATGGATTAAAAATGATGCACAATCTCATATTGGGTCCACTCACACTGATAATGGAAAAGAATACACATCAAATGAATTTGAAAACTATCTTTGCCAACATGGGATCAAACATCAAACAACTGTGCCTTATAATCCCGAATAGAATGGTGTAGCTGAAAGAATGAATAGGACAATCTTAAATATGGTACGATCCATGCTCTTCTTCAAAAATGTAAAGATAATGTTTTGGGATGATGCTATTCTATGTGCTACATATATAAAGAATGGATGTCCATGTAATGCTATTAGAAACAAGACTCCATATGAAATGTGGTATGGACATGTTCCTTTAGTAAAGCATCTCAGGGCCTTTGGTCCCAACTGTTATGCCTTGATACGAAAGGTACATAGAAACAAACTTGGTGCTAGAAGTCTTAAGTGTATCTTCCTAGGGTATTCAAACACCTCCAAAGCATACCGTCTCTATGATGAAGTAAATAAAAAGTTTGTTGTATGTAGAGATGTAATTTTTCTTGAATCACCCAAAACTGACAATGTTGTTGAGCGGCAACTTGATCACTTGGATAGATTCACAAAAGAAAAATCATTTCAAGAATTTGATAATCAAATTCCACACCTTGAAGGGGGGATTCCTATACTAGATCAACATGTGGAATCTTCTTCTGAAGAACACTTTCCCCTGCATGAAACTCCAACAATGGATGATGTTTTAAGTGATGTGATTCAGAGAATTGGGAGACTCAACCTTGATTCAGTCCCAACTCAATTAGAAGAGCAGCCTGTACCATCTGAGAAAGGTCCCCCAAAGTGGCTGACAAACACACTTTAAAGTGTTCATCCAGATGAGCTTCGAAAGACAAGAACTAGAAATTCAAACCGGCAAAATGGAGGTCATGTAGATGACTCTAATTCACCTGTTGATATCGATATTTCTTATGATTGTGAATTGAACTTGTCTACAGATTTTGAACCAACTTCCTTCAAAGAATATACTTCTAATTATGAATGGAAAGAATCGATGCAAAAGGGGTATGATTCCCTCATAAATAATGGCACTTAGAAGCTGGTTGATCCTCCATTAGGAACCAAACCAATTGGCTGCAAGTGGGTCTACAAGAACAAGTATAAAGCTGATGGCTCACATAAAAAGAACAAAGCAAGGCTTGTGGCAAAAGGTTTTGCATAGAAGGGGTTAATTATGAGAAGACTTTTTCCCCCACAGCAAAATGGACTACCATCCGAACACTCTTTGCCCTAGCAGCTGAGAATGGTTGGAAAGTCCATCAAATGGATGCAAAAACTGCTTTCTCGAATGGAGATCTAAAAGAGAATGTTTTTATGTCCCAGCCTGAAGGATTTGTTGTGAAAGGTCATGAACATAAAGTATGAAAACTGGTGAAGTCCTTGTATGGCTTCAAACAAGCACCGCGAGCCTAGTATGAAAAACTAACGGAGCATCTTCTGAAACTCAATTTCAAACATTATGATCTTGATGATGCAACTTTATTTGTCAAGAAAGTTGGCAAAACAGTTGTATATCTTGTGGTATATCTATTGTTGGCATTATGGCTAAAGTGTTGTCCTTGATGGCAACCCATTCAGGTGATAGATCACAATACTTCAAGTCAGCAGCAGAGATTGATGATCAGCTATCAAATATTGAAGAAAATAAGGGGTACGCAGGTACAATGGAAACCCATTCAGGTGATAGATCACAATACTTCAAGTCAGCAGTAGAGATTGATGATCAGCTATCAAATATTGAAGAAAATAAGGGGTACTCAGGTACACCTTACAGAAGGTGCGTACACGCAGGCCGGTGTTACATAAAGTGCGTACATACCCGCAGTTATCTCGTTCAGGAGGTGCGTACCCCCAGTTCACTTACTTCAAGGAAAAGAAAAGCGCACGTGGGGTTTCTTATGTTTAACTCTTGGTATTTAGCCGATGGAATTGTGTTATTATGGTTTTGGCCCGTGGTATTGATCCATGATTTGAGGAAGAGCTTGCCTATATAAAGCAAAGGAGATCATTTGGCTTGTGTATGGTTTTGGGTTGTACATCTTATGTGGGCTAGATCTGAAATACTACGAATCTCTTGGGAGTAATGTCTAGATCTAAATAAGGCGAATCTACTGATAGGTTGAGATCACTTCGGCGCATGATCAGATCTATAGATCTGACAGTCTGGGTTATTCTTGAAGTCTTGAAATTATCTATACCCAGAGGTACGCAGGTCGAGTGAAAGAAAATTGCGGAGATACCGAGGCACATAAGCGTTCCAGGTGCGCAGATACGCAGGACCAGAAGCGCTGCAGCTGCGGAGGTGCATGGCGCCACAGAAGGCGCAGGTGCAGAGGTCCGCGGCGCCACATGAAGCACAGCTGCAGAAGTCCGCGACGCCACAAGAGGCGCAGCTGCGGAGGTCTGCGGCACCACAGGAGGCGCAGCTGCGGAGGTGTGCGGCGCCACAGGAGGCGCAACTGCGGAGGTGCACGGCGCTACAGGAGGCGCAGCTGCGGAGGTCCGCGGCACCACAGGAGGAGCAGCTATGGAGGTGCGCGGCGCTAAGGGAGGCACAGCTGCGAAGGTGCGCGGCGCCAAGGGAGGCGCAGCTGCGGGGTCCGCGGCGCCACAGAAGGCGCAGCTGCGGAGGTGCGCAGCGCCACAGAAGGTACAGGTGCGGAAATCCGTAGGCTCGGAGCAAGTGGAAGTGCGGATATCCGCAGATCTATACCAGTGAAGTTGTGGTCCCTGCTTGAAATTTGTTTTAACTATTCTGCAGGGTTTTGGGTGCATAATTGATGTTTGGTTACCGGTATTGAGTTCAGATAGCAGCATGATTAATGACTTATCTTTATGTACTAGATCTGGTTGATAACTCTCATAATATCGTTGTATGTGTATGGATCTGGTGATTGGGTGATTCAGAAGATTGTTTGATTATGTGCTTCAATGTTGTTGTTGGGTCCAATATGAAAATTGGATGAAACGTGGCCTTTTAGATTATGTGTTGTGCTTCAGTGTATCCAGTCTGAAAATTGATGAAACGTGGTACCTGGAGGAGAGAATATTGTAGGTCAGCACCTACGTACTAGTATCTAAGCTAGTACAAGAGCTAAAGGAAATCTTTGGAGTATTGTAGCAGGTAGCAGCCTGCGTACTAGTAAATGGATCGGCTAGTACAAGAGCAAAGGGGGTTGTAGCTCCCATACTGGTATAAGACTGCACCAGTACAAATATTGTAAAAGGATTTTTTTATTAAGAAGAAGATTCAGATGACTTGCAGCAGGTGGTTTTCTCCAGCATTGGGTTTCCACCTTATATCATGGTGTTCATGTGTGTGCCTTATGTGTGATGATCTATTCTATGTTACTGCATCTATTAACTGATAATATGGTTCATAATGTTATTCTGCACTCATTGAAGATCAATTAACTTAATCATAAGAAGTTGTGAAAGTAGCATATATGAATCAGAGTTTGGAAATGAATTTTTTTTTATTAATGTGATAATACTGATTCACCCCCCCCTCTCAGTATTATTTCCAACAATTGGTATCAGAGCAGGTCCTTTGGTAGAAGCTTGATCGCTTGAAGGAGATCCGTGGAACAATGGGAAAGAAGCTTAAGAAGAAAGCAGCGAAGAAGAAGAAGACATCTCAGAAGAACTATGACAGTGGAAGAATTGATTGGGGATTAGGCATAAGAAGCTCTTCAGATTCAGAATCAAATGAAGATGAACTATCAGGTATGAATTTGCTATCCTCTGATGTTCCAGCTATCTTTCCATATGAAAGAGATGAAAGTGATATCGAAACAACTGAACTTGCACTTATGGGTGAACAAGAAAGATATCAAATAGAGGCAGAACTTAAAAGGCTTTCAGACATAATCAGAGATCAACAAGATCTATTAAACAAAAGGGAATGTGACTTCAGAGAAGAGGCTACCAATCTAAAATCCCAATTAGAAGAAGGAAACAAGGTAAGGGAGTTATTCAAGGTCAAATATCAAAAGTTGCTAAAAGCTCAGCTAGAACACGGAAACAAGGTAAGGAAGTTGCAGGATGAAGTAACATCATTGAGAGAAGAAGTCAATGAAAAGAACACAAATCTCAGAGATAGATCTAGTGATTATGAAAGTCTTAAAGCTACGACCCTCTCACTAAAGGAAGAACTTGAAGAAGCCAAGAAGCAGAATAAAGATCTACTCCAAGCTATTGAAAAACAGGAAAACAAAGTCATCAGTTTAAAAGCACAGCTGGAATGTGTCTCCAGAGTTCGTCAAATGCTGCAAGATGTGAATGAAGAACAAGGAAAGGAGATTCTCAATCTAAGACATCAGTTGGAAGAAGAAAGAAATGTTGAAGAGAACGTGAAGAAGCAGTATCTTGAAAAAGAAGAGCAACATCAAGTTGAGGAAAATATCTTGAAAGGTAAATTAGAAGAAAAGGATAAACTATTACGATTTCAAGATAGCACTAAAGTCTTGGATGATATTCTTAGTAGTCAAAGGTCTCCTGCTATAAAGACTGGTCTTGGTTTCCATGAATCTGTTGAAGGTGAATCTAGTTCACAAGGTGAGGCAAGGAACTCTAAAGAGAAATCTAAAGTGATCAACGAAGAAATAAAAGATCAATCTTATCATCAACCAAGGAAGGAGATTCCTCAAAGAAAATCTCTTACTCCTCCTATGAATAAAATTGAATGTTATGTATGTCATAATCTTGGACATGTTGCAGCCAGATGTAGAAGAAGAAGGGTTCAAAACCATTATGCAGAAAGATCATCACATTCAAGGTACTTTAATGGATATTGCTTTGCTTGCAATATGTATGGTCACAAGGCTGCTAATTGCTACAAAAGGAATATGAAACATGTAAGGTGTTATGCATGTTACAAGCTTGGACATATAGCAAAGGAATGCAGGAACAAAGCACGGACATCACACCAAAAGGAGAAAACATCATCACGCTTGAAGATATGGAGGAAAAAGGAAGTACAATCAGAAAGTGGTGGCACAGCACAACATACAAACATACCAGAATCAGAGGGAGCTGAAAGTACAAAACTTCAGTGTCCTAAATCTCATATGCGAAATTTCATAAAATGAAGTCGTGTATATACGTGAGTTAGACACTACAAAGTCGCGTATATGTCAGTATGAGGAAAAGCAGTGTGGACAGGTTCAGGAAAAGGATCAGTTTGGTTTATTTGCGCTATTTGATAATGGTTACAATTTGCTGATGATGTGTGGAAATGACTTGATGGTTAGAAGTATTTTGTTTCTAACTTGATAATGATGATGACTTGATACTCCTTGCTGATATGCATGATCATATCTGACAGTAAACAAGATGGCACAGGTTTAGGGGGAGCATATCCTTTTAATGCATTGTTGGCATTATGGTTAATAGTCCTTGGTGATGATGCTTATGATTCATCTTGCTATGATATGGTTATGAGTTGTTCAGATGATTCTTGGGGTTACATAGTTGATATTTAGATCAGATTTGTGGTTGATTCACTAATGGTGGCTACATGGTGATCTTCATAAGGATAAGAAGAAGTACATAGCTTTAATTCACGTGATGATGTGTCTCTCATATACTGTTGTTGCCATATACATAAAGATCATATATTGAAGGATTGTTCTTGGCACATCTATGGATGAGGATTGTTGGATGATTATTCAAAGTTGCATTGTTGGAGATATGATGATGATGAGTTCTTACCTATATGATGATAGGTTGTTTCGTGCATATGTTGATTGATGCAGATCTTCCCTATTGATGATACTTGGTCCATGTTGATCTTGATGGAATGATCCTGTTGATACAGACATACTTTGATGATTTATGCACTAACACAAGTTGCTGGTGACAGATGCTATGGAGCAGATCATGCAGTGTCGTTGCTGATGTTTATCATTATCTTATTTAAGTGTTTGGTCTCTGTTATGAATGTCATGTATATGATTCAAAAAGGTCATATCAAGACTCATGATGTAATAATGTGTCTCTATCTATTATAGTCATTTGATGAAATATTTCAGTCATATCAAGGTCATGTAACGACCTATGTTGGTTTCCCCACTATGTCTGGGATGAATGATGTAATGTTCTTGGTTGTAATTTTCTGGTATATCCCCACTTGGTTGGGTAATGGATGTATGTATTGAGTCTTTTGGTGATAGGAAGGTCATTTATGATATATAGAGTCATGTTCTTCTTGTAGAACATCTTTTGCAGACCTTGCTTACAGTCAGGGGGAGTTTGAGCATGAACAGCTCTATATAGCCGAGCAGATATTTCAGAAAGAGCATTATCAGATTGGTGCACCATGGCATATACAAAGGGGGAGCTCATTCAAAGACTTCAGTAGATCTGGTTTATAGTCAAGGGGAGCATGTTCTTAGGGGGAGAAAAACCCTTTGCCCTTGATGTCAAAGGGGGAGAGTGATTTGGTGTTGTTGCCATCAAGTCCAAAGGGGGAGATTGTTGGCATTATGGCTAAAGTGTTGTCCTTGATGGAAACCCATACAGGTGATAGATCACAATACTTCAAGTCAGCAACAGAGATTGATGATCAGCTATCAAATATTGAAGAAAATAAGGGGTACGCAGGTACACTGGCAACCCATTCAGGTGATAGATCACAGTACTTCAAGTCAGCAGCAGAGATTGATGATCAGCTATCAAATATTGAAGGAAATAAGGGGTACATAGGTACACCTTACAGAAGGTGCGTACGCGCAGGCCGGTGTTACATAAAGTGCATACATACCCGCAGTTATCCCATTCAGGAGGTGCATACCCCCAGTTCACTTACTTCAAGGCAAAGAAAAGCACACGTGGGGTTTCTTATGTTTAACTCTTGGTATTTAGCCGACGGAATTGTGTTATTATGGTTTTGGCCCGTGCTATTGATCCATGATTTGAGGAAGAGCTTGCCTATATAAAGCAAAGGAGATCATTTGGCTTGTGTATGCTTTTGGGTTGTACATCTTATGTGAGCTAGATCTGAAATACTATGAATCTCTTGGGAGTAATGTCTAGATCTAAATAAGGCGAATCTACTGATAGGTTGAGATCACTTCGGTGCATGATCAGATCTATAGATCTGACAATCTGGGTTATTCTTGAAGTCTTGAAATTATCTATACCAGGAGGTACGTAGGTCCAGTGAAAGAAAAGTGTGGAGGTACGTAGGCACAGAAGCGTTGCAGGTGCGCAGATACGTAGGACCAGAAGCGCTGCAGCTGCGGAGGTGCGGAGGTCCGCGGTGCCACAGTAGGCGCAGCTGCGGAAGTCCGCGGCGCCACAGGAGGCATAGCTGTGGAGGTCCGCGGTGCCACAGGAGGCGCAGTTGCGGAGGTCCACGGCGCCACAGTAGGCGCAGCTGCAGAGGTGCGCGGCGCCACAGGAGGCGCAGCTACAGAGGTGCGCGGAGCCACAGGAGGCGCAGCTGTGGAGGTGCGCGGTGCCACAGAAGGTGCAGCTGCGGAGGTGCACGACGCCACAGAAGGTACAGGTGCGGAAATCCGCAGGCTCGGAGCAAGTGGAAGTGCGGATATTTGCAGATCTATACCAGTGAAGTTGTGGTCCCTGCTTGAAATTTGTTTTAACTATTCTGCAGGGTTTTGGGTGCATAACTGATGTTTGGTTACTGGTATTGAGTTCAGATAGCAGCATGATTAATGACTTATCTTTATGTACTAGATCTTGTTGATAACTCTCATAATATCATTGTATGTGTATGGATCTGGTGATTGGGTGATTCAGAAGATTGTTTGATTATGTGCTTCAATGTTGTTGTTGGGACCAGTATGAAAATTGGATGAAACGTGGCCTTTCAGATTATGTGTTGTGCT
>APFE031228061.1:67782-97354 GCA_000404065.3 Pinus taeda
TCTAAGCTAGTACAAGAGCTAAATGAAATCTTTGGAGCATTGTAGCAGGTAGCAGCCTGCGTACTAGTAAATGGATCAGCTAGTACAAGAGCAAAGGGGGTTGTAGCTCCCATACTGGTATAAGACTACACCAGTACAAATATTGTAAAAGGTTTTCTTATTAAGAAGAAGATTCAGATGACTTGCAGCAGGTGGTTTTCTCCCGCATTGGGTTTCCACCTTATATCATGGTGTTCATGTGTGTGCCTTATGTGTGATGATCTATTCTATGTTACTGCATCTGTTAACTAATAATATGGTTGATAATGTTCTTCTGCACTCATTGAAGATCAATTAACTTAATCATAAGAAGTTGTGAAAGTAGCATATATGAATCAGAGTTTGGAAATGAAAAAAGTTTTATTAATGTGATAATACTGATTCACCCCCCCCTCTCAGTATTATTTCCAACATCTATATGATCTTTTAATGATAGGGAACAATGAAAGCTACATTGCATCCATAAAGAAGGAATTGGGGAAAAGTTTTGAAATGTCTAATTTGGGCTATTTTCATTACTATCTTGGTATTGAAGTAACCCAACATCTGAAATCCATATTTCTTTCTCAAAAGAAATACATTGGAGATCTATTGAACACGTTTGGCATGACAGAATGCAATCCTCTTACTACTCCAATGCAACAAAACTTAAAGCTCACATCTATTGAAGGAAAAGAATTTGAGGATGCAACAAAGTATACATAGCTTGTAGGAAGTCTCAACTACGTAACTACTACCAGACCATACATTTTGTTTGCTATTGGAATCCTCTCTAGGTTTATGCAAAAGCCTTATGAGGGACATTTGTCTGCTGCAAAAAGTGTTCTAAGGTACTTGAAGGGAACTCAAGACTTTGGAATCAAGTATACATAGGTGGACGACTTCATCTTGATTAGATACTCTGGTTCAGACTTTGATGGAGACAAAGAAACTAGGGTATCTACTTCATGATATGCTAGGAGTCCTGGATCAGGAGCTGTCTCCTAGAGATCACACAAAGAATTAGTTCTAGTAGATTCCACAATACAAGCAGAATACGTGGCAGCAGCTGAAGCAACAAAAGAAATTGTGTGGCTCAGGAAAATTCTTGAAGATTTGCAGGTAAAACAAGTACAATCAACTCCACTCATGATTGACAATACCTCTGCAATAAAGTTAGCCAAGAACAAAGTTCCATGACGAATGAAGCACATCATACTAATATCTCTGATTTGAAAATATGTTGAGGCCAAACATCCATCTCCATCATTGTTCCACTATGAGCAAATTGCAGACATTCACCATAGCGCTTGGAAGAGAAAAGCTTGAACAATTCAGAATGATGCTTGGACTCACCAACATCCCTTCAGATTAAGGGGGGGAATGTTGACACCTAATCATGAGGATTGGGTGAATATAATGTAAATAAATAAATAAGTAATATGAACAGTCATCGGGAGACGAAGTGAATAATCTCTCCCTCATGTATATAATGAAGACCTACTTGAAGGAATAAGATATACAAATCAATTTGTGTTGGGGAGTTAATGCCTGATCTGATAGAGACCAATCTCACGATGGTTTTGTTGATGTCTGACTGTGAGGTGGAATCAATGTTTGATGGATTAAGGTGGATGGCCTTTGTAAACCCTCGATGAGTTTTCATTGATGTTTTATGTGAGATCCCACATTCATGCTTGGAATATTGCACGGGGGTGAATGGATGAAGAGATTTGGCTCAACCATTCTATGGTTGGATGGAACATGGTAGTCCCATCTCTAGATGGTTCATTGCATTCATTAATGATAAATCCATTCCCTTGATTTTCATGTGTAAAGTTAGTAATGTATTTATGGATTTGGTGGCTGATACGTTTACTGTATTTGTGTTCCTAATGTGTTGGCTATATGAAAATTTTATGACAACAACTATGTATGGTTCTAACCATGTTTTTAGTTGTATGTGAATGGATAACATGCCTATGACCTAATAAATGTTAATGCAACAAATGGCATGAGGGAAGAATGGTTCATAGCGATTCTTAGATAAGTATGAGATCCCTACACTTAATTCTATCATTTAGACATGTATATTACACGTTGATGATATGTTTGACGAAATTTCTATCATGGCTAGTAGGTAGCCAATCAAGGTATTGAACACATATTTGCTTTAGTAATTTCATTTCCATGTTACTTTACTAATTCTAAGAGATGGTTTAGTTCTGGGTAGTGTCCTTGTCTCTAGGCTTAAAAACATGGCTCAAATCTTAGAGTTGCTAGCACAACATTGACAATTTTTGTCCACTATCTCTAGAAGGCGGGCATACGAGAGTGACTTAGGTTGTTGGTCTCTCCATTTCCCATAGAATGACATTGACTATGGCCCAAGAGACATAAAATAATAGTGGGACCCAAGGACAGATTGTTTGAGTGGTTGACTCATCTTATGAAGGTTTTGTTGATAATGTTAGATGTCTCTGTGGTGTGTTTCTATCAGTTCCACTTCGTTAATGTGAGTTAGGAGATATAATCATATCATAGTGGCCTCTCTTCACATGTTTACCCCGACTGGATGGTTTCTTGAGTAGATGTGGGAGGAAGGCATTACAGAGTGGTATCAGAGCATGGTTCAACTTTCAGACTCAATGGGTTGAATGTGTTAGTCACGCATGCATGTCAGTTGCATGTGTGTCTGCTACGCTTGCATTTCATGTGATTGTTGCATTTTCTTGATGGTTGATTAGGGTTGTAGTATGGTTGTCATGAAGAATTTGATATTAATTTTGAAATATTTATTTGTCATGAGCACGTGACTGGTTGAATATCGTAATATGTCTCTTACAGGATTGATTTTATGTCACCTACTTACATCCTCATATGTTAGGCTACATTTTTGTAGGTTCAATTACATGCACCAATCTTGTATGTTGATTACAAGAATTGATCACTTATGCTCGACTACATGCGATCATGTGTATGTATAGTTGATTAGGCATTTCTTATGCGTGTTGATGGTTCCATGTGGGAATGTGTATAGTGGAGTAATGGTTGTTTTCATGCAGAACGTCGGGTTTGTGAAGTTGATATGGTCACTAATTGATGACTGGACTCTAGCTAGAATGATGTGTGTATTGTTTGGTGCTCATTTATTATATGTCTATATACAGTTGTTATCCATGTATGGTCTTGGTTTTAGTTTGAATAGTAGGTCAAACATGCCTTGTGAAGTCATGGTATGAAATTTAGGTCATCATGGTGCTATTGGCTTGTTATGATGCTAATGTTTTCAATGAGGTAAAGCAGGAGACGCAGATCATCAGCGTGGGGTTACAACATTAGGCTTTGGGATAAGAACAAATCGTAATATAAGTATTCTATGCTTGGCATGAACGTATGTAAGTTAAGTATTGTTAGATGCATTAGGGTTGTACGAATTAGGTTTATGTACATACCTTTTGATGTTATGGTTACATATATGATAGATTCTAGTTAATTAGTGTAGTCATCTGAACATAAGTTGGATAGTTAAGAATGATGGTAACTGTGGTTGTAAGCATTGCTATTGTTGGTTAGGTTAGATAACTTGATGATTATGTCACATGATATGTTGTTGATGAAGTATATTATAGGTTAACTTGTTGTTATGTGCTATTAACTTGATGATTAGGGTTATTTCATTGAGTCTTAAATTTTTAATTTGGATTAGTCATATGCGTGATGGTTATGTTCACTGCATTGAATATCTTGATGTTATATGTATTACATTAACTCAGTTTGACCTATGCAGATCTTTATGGTTGTGATATTCAGGTATGAGTCGACATATCTATGATATGGTGTCTTACTAATCTAGACTGATCATACATATGTTATTGTTATACATGAACAACAAACGTGTATGAGCTTATGATGTGAACATGTTAGTTAGTTACTGTTATGGATATCATGATTTCATTTGAGTTGATATATTGTGCAGCTGTATCATGGTAACATAGATTTATTGTGTAGAAAAGATAGCCTCCCCTGATATACATTAACGTATGAGTTTTCTTATGTCATATATTTGGCCCTTGGTTGTTTGATTATGCTGTCTATTTTGTGTTTGAGTGTTTGGTGCCTACTTGATTTATTTAACATGGTATGTTTGCAAGTTGGTTGAAAATTTGATGAATTTCATAATATGAGTATGCATTCCAATGATCTTGCATTGACATGGTTTTACTAACACATGTGTTGAGACAATTAATATGTACTTGAGTGTAGTAGGTGACAGTTGTAGATGATGATTACGAGTGGAGTATGGATTATGATATGTTTGTTAGTCATGGTAAGGTTGATTGAAATTGATAGATATGATTGTCTTTATATTTGGAACATCTGGTTGACATGTGTGAGTAGTTGCAGAATGGGTGATGGTGTTATCTTTACAAGGTAATAGTTGATGTCTTGATATCACTAACTATTAGGTGATGTGACAATGCATAGTGAGCTTCGAATTGTAGCAAAGTAAAAAGGTAAAAGGAAGGAGTTGGACAAGAATTCCTCTGTTTATGTTTCGAAACCCTAATTCCAATAAAATGAGTGCTTTGCCTACAATAAGTCTTCTTAACCTTAATCTTGTTTTAAATTATGTGGATACATGCTATATTCATGAACATGTACTTTACAGGTATATTAGCTATTCTTTAGTTACACGTGGATCTGTCAAGAGGATTGGAGTCCCTTGAAATATGGCCTAGATATGTGCAGTTTTAAGCAACATGTTTGGCACAACAAGATAAGGTAATTGGTGTATTTTTGTGTTTATTTATGCACTAAGAGTTATTTGTTTACGGAAATGTGATGCAGAGGACTGCATGGTAGAGAGAGGTTGCGACGAGATCTTGAAGAAGGTTCAGGTCGAGATTTCATTAGGAACAATGGGGATTCATTCATGGTGTTTGTTGTTAGTCTTCTGATTTGGTATTTTGCAATTGTTGCACTTGATTTGTAATTTTGATTGTGTTTGGTGCATAGCTATGCCACTTTGTTGTGGTCTCATATCACTTTTGGTTTTCATGGTTTTCCTCTTATGTCTTGGGAATTTGTTGGGAAAGAGGAAACTTAATGGGGTTGAGGGAGAGCTGTGTGGTACCCAACAAATGATGTAAGACCTAGATGAAGCTCTATGCATCAGTAAGCACAACAAAAGGTAAGGCTATGATAGTTGTTTGGAATGGATGGGTTCATTGTGGTAAATGGGTAGTGAGCATACACAAATGAGAAAGGTAAAGTAAATGGATCTAAGGTTTTGAGATACCTTGGCTATGTTAGGAACTGTTGTTCTCAATGTTGTGCATGTTGTGCACAAATAAGGAATTTCTCTGAACCTTGACCTTATGATATCTAGTCATTTTTTTGTCATCATGATTATGCTGATGTCTATATGGGTATAAGTGTATGTATGCATACCGTTGCCTGACAGGATGATGATTGTTCTATGCTAAAGATTATATATGTATGTATCTATGTTTCTATGTCACTATTAGACAAGGTTGTTGAGGATTTTTCTTATGGAGGAATGATTGCTTATGAAGGCAAATCCCATGAAGAGGTTCCTTGTCCTACGAGGAATCAATTGGGAAGAGTAGTAATGACAAATATATGAGGTCATTATCATGTGTTTGTGTGTTGATATTATGTGATTATACTATGTCTATGCTTATGTTATAGGTAACACTAAGGAATACATCAGTGAATGAAAGGAGTGTGGTTTGCAGTATGTTGGGAAAAACATGGATAGGACACCGAAAGAAAGGTTGCTCGGTAGAGGTAGTGTGGTTTTAGATGTGTGGCATTATTGTCGTGCATATGTCATACATGTTGTACATGTTTCATTTGTGATGATTGTGCACATGTAGTATTGTGCATATGTAGCGTGTGTACACGTTGTTTATGCAATGCTATGTACAGGGTGTTAGTACAGATAATGTTGTATGAATGTTGCATATTCAGTGTTCGGTATATATGGTGCTATGTATATGTTGGATATACAATTTTGTGTATATATTGTACTGTGTGCATGATGGATATGCAGTTTTGTATGCATATGGTGCTTTGCATGTGTGGGATACGTAGTGTCATGTACATATGATGTCATGTACGTGTTCTATATGCAGCGCTATCTACATGTGGTCTTGCATGCATGTTGTACAAGTGGTGCTATGTACATATAGTGTGGTATGCATGATTGTACAAGTGGTGTTGTGTGCGTGTGGTGATGTGTACATTTTGTACATGTGGCATTGTATGTAGGTCGTGTTGTGTACATGTTGTGCATGTGGTGTTGTGTATATCTTGTGTCGCATAGATGTCATGCAGGTGGTATTGTGTACATGTGGTATTGCATACACATTGTACGATGACACAATGTACATATGACATTGTGTACAGGCTGTACATGTGGTGACATGTACACGTGGCATTGTGCACACATTGTGCAAGTGCTGCTTGGTATATGTGGCGTTGGCATATGTGTGATATTGAGTGCATCTCCTACATGCTCTATTATGGGCATGTAGTACTATGTATGTACATTCTGTAGTCACGGTATCATGGTATATGCTTTGATTCTGTTCTACTCTCTACACGTATTTGTGTTATTTTGTACATTAGATGTATATGCATGTTATTGCATTGTACACTGGATGTAGGCATATGTATTGTGTTGTGTTGTATACCGGTTGTATTTGTATGAATTTTGTGGTTTCCTATGTTTTGTACGGATGAATGTCTTGTCATGTACATTGTGCATGTATATGTACGTACACTAGGTGTAGGTGTAAGTGTTGTATGTTAGGTATATGTGAATGCATTGCATGGTGTTGTATGGAATGTGTGGTTGTATGTGTGTGATGCACATTATGCCTATGTGCACCTGGTGGAGGAGAAGGCACTGGGTGTTTTTTGGGTGTGGTAACTGATCTGATATGTGTACAAAATAACAAAGGTATAAGTAAGGATCGATGAAGGATAAGTATCAATATTCTATTTTAGTTTTACTATGCATATGATTTATGATTCTGGCCTATGATGATTACATGTGATTTGTAATTCTGGTTTATGGTGGTTATGTGTGATTTATGATTTTGATCTGTGATGGTTATGTTTTGAGCTAAATTGATGTGATTTTTTATGCATGACAGTACTTTGACTTGTCGTGACAAGAAGTAAACATGATTGCAAGTGTATCTTATTAACAAGTTACTAATGAGGTATGATTTGAAGTTACTTCAATTTATTTTGAATCTAATGGAAGTTATGTGCTTGGTACAGGAAGCATGAAAATACCTAGTGGGGTACAGGTTGTACATGTGGGACATTGGTACCCAAATATTTCCATTGATTTCCATGAGCATGCTATGACCGATATGAATGTTTTGAGGTAGGTATATCCCTTGGTTTTTGTATCTTCCTATGTGACGAATCCTTGCCAAAAGATGGACTGCCTAGGATGGGGGTGTCAACGAAACTTGGAAGGTGAGTGACTACACGGAAGGGTTGACTGGATTGCCTGAGGGACTATGTAGCAAAGAACAAAGTTCAGGGATGGATTTGTTATTGTCATGAGCATTTCCATATGGAATCAGATGCACATTAGGAGTGCACCCTAGAAAAATTAGCCGATAACTGTTCCCTAAGATGACAAGTGGCATAGGATTATAACATTGGACATTGGATGTAGCTTTGAATGTGGGAGTAGATTCTAGACTTCCTGGGAAGGAGGTGAATACTAGTACTACTTTGAGGGTGGAGGTGTGAGATTCTAGATTCTCTTTTTGATTGATATGAGCATCATATTCTCTTATTTACTAGTTTAGATTATGTGTGTATGCGTATATGTGGAATGTGAATACCATAATGAGTTGTGTTATCAAGCTCTAGTAAATGGTATGTTTGTCATGTTTTAGCAGATGGTCATTGTAAATACTGTAACGAGCTACGTTATAAATCCCCATGGGTAGTATGTTTTGTTTCATCATCTTGTTGGTTATAGGTGTCATTGGACATCGACGATGGTGTCCCCCCAAGGGGAATGGTTCTGTAACAACCCTAGTGAAAATTTCATGTAAAAATACCATGGATGATGGGACATTTATTCCAAAATGCATGTCGGGAAGGATGTCCTAGTGGGTGTTCATTTGGTTGTTTATGGCTAAGGAAATTGGAAAAGGCAATGACAAAGGCATTAAAGAGGAAAAATGGTATTTTGGCACATTTGTATACGCAAATTATGGAAATTAGGAGAAAAGGAAGGTGAAAGGTCAGAGTTTGCACATGAGGAGGAAAATGAAGGAAAATAATGGTAATTGAAGAAAAGAGAGGCCTCAACCATAAAAAGGCTTTTGAGGATCAGTTGGTAACCTTTTTTTAGTTCAGTGTTTGAGCTCTCTCTCATCATTCTCTCTCTCATACTCTTGGATACTTAGATTTTTCTTTGATCACTCTTGGAGGGTGTGGCATACTTGGATTCTTAGAGAAAGAAGGTAAAGGAAGAGCAAGAATGCGCAACAAGGCATCGGCATGAACATCTTCATAATATTTTCTTGCACGTAACAAGTTTCACATATGATCTATTTACTAGTTTGGACATACATGGCATATCCATGTCGATTCTTGGTCGTGATCTGTCATTGGCATGAAGGATTTCCTACATTGACAGTGGATTTCCTAGCCTTTCAATTTCCTGGATAGCCATGGTGATTGTGGGTTTATTTTCATTGTTTTGTTTTGGTGGGTTCTCATGTTTCCTTATATTGGGTTGAGTTATTAGTTCCTAGAGCCTTGGTTAGACAATTTATCTAGAGCCCTATAACAACTTGCGTTGAGTTACTAGTCCTGGAGCCTTGGTTGAACAAATGCTATGGAGCCCTTGGTGGGTTGAGTTACTATGGAACCTTGGTTGGACAAACTCTCTGGAGCTTAGCAATAGTTGTGGTTTGAGTGACTAGTCCTAGAGCCTTGGTCAGAAAAACACTCTAAGGCCCTGGATGGATAGGATGGAGACCAATATGGTGATGGTTTTGGTGATGTCTAACGATGATGTGGAATCATTGTTTGATGGGTTGGGTTGGATGGACTTTGGAAACCCTGGATGAGTTTTGATTGATGTGTTCTATTAGATCCCACATTCATGCTTGGAATATGGCATGGGGGTGTCAAATGGCTGAAAAGATATTTGGCTCATCCATTCTACGGTCGGGTGGAATGTGTAGTCCCATCTCAAGTTGGTTCATTGAATTCATTAATGAGAAATCCATTACCTTGATTTCCATGTGTAAAGTTATTGATGTATTTATGGATTTGATGGATGATATGTTTATTGTATTTATGTTCCTATTATGCTAGTTATATGCACATTTTATGGCAATAGATATGTATGGCTCTCAACATTTTTTTACTTGTATGTGAATGGACAACGTGCCTATGACATAATATATGTCAATGCACAAAATGGCATGAGGTAACAATGGTTCGTAATGATTCTCAAATAAATATGAGATCCCTACACTTAATTAGCTTGTTTAAACCTATATAGTACATGTCGATCATATGTTTGACGAAGTGCATGTCATGGCTAGTAGGGATCCAGTGAGGGTCTTGAAATAGTATTTTCTTTAGTAATTTCATTTCCATGTTACATTAATTATTTGAACAGATGGATTAGTTCTGGGTAGTGTCTTGGGCTCTAGGCCTGAAAACATGGCTCAAATCCCAAAGTCGTTGGTACAACACTGATAATTTTGGTACACAGTCAATAGCAGGTAGGCCTATGAGAGCAACTTCAGGTTGTTGGTCACTCACTTGCCTATAACATGAGAGCAACTATTGTACAAGACACCTAAAACAACTGTGGGACCCGAGGACATGAGATTTGAGTGGTTGAATTATCTTTTGAGGGTTTTGTTGTTGATGTTTGATGCTTGTATGGTGTGTTTATGTTGGCTCCACTTAATGTGACTTAGGAGGTTGAATCATATTATAGTGGCCTCTCATCGCATGTTTACCTTGGCTGGCCAGTTGCTTCGGTAGATGTGGGAGGAGGGTGTTACATAAACTGTGTCTTAAATCCTTTTGGGACTGACCCCAACTTAGAGATTCTTCTCCTTGGCGCTATCCCTTTCCTATTATCCTTACCACAATCCCTAACCCTAAGACTGTCATACCAACAATTATGGACTATCTATGACCTTCCTTTAACGATTGTTCCAGAAAAATCTAGGACGCATAGGCTGCTGCACTTGTTGAGTAGTAATCACTAGAAAAGAGAACTATCATGAATGGTCCATAAAGACAAAGAATACCCTTATTTCCAATAAATTTGTTGAAAGGAGTGTCTGAAGGAGAAGTTGGTAATCCACCATAAAATCCCACATATGAAAAAGAGCTCGCCATATCAAAGAAAAAAATAAAAAGTCGTATGCGTTGATCGTTCCATTAGTAAATGAAGAGGTGATTGACGACATTGTACTATTTATAAATGAATTTAGTACTTTAAAGAAGTTGAAATGCTTATATGAATCTGTTGAAGCCCCGAAAATCGAGTCTACAACAAGGGGGATACCCACCCAGTCCAGACCTTGGTTAGTAGCTCCTTTTCCATTTGGTATAGTGGGTCTAACTGGGGATATGGGACCAATTTTGCAATATGTGTGTATGTTGAGAATTGATATTTATTAACTAATGATTCCTAAGTAAAATGCTTCCTTTATTCTAATTCTAATGTATCAACATGCAATTGTAATCTAATAAACAGAAATATCTAATTCTAAACTAACCCTGGATGTAATCTTTCCTTTACGCGATCTAAAATGATTTCAAATGACAGTTGGTAATAAGGATCATTCAACTGCTATGAGAAAAGAATTCAATAAAGATAAACCATTTCATATAAAAAGTTAGATGAAACAGTTGTGAAAAACGTATCGCATAGTAAGCTACTCATATACTAAGCATAAATAAATAGCTATCACCGTACAAAAGTGCCAAATGATAACTCAAGCATTTAAGAATTCATATATAAATAACTGAACATGAATATCACCATAATGCATAAGCAAAAACAGTTAAGAGATAAAAGTACCATATATAACTAGTTCTACTTATGAGCTATGGTAATAATGATCTATTTCTTCTTAATCCAACATCCACTAAGAGTACAAAAGTGCAACATCAGTAGTAGATATTAAATGTAGATATCAATAAATCCTATTCCATTCATTCATTAAAACCTCCTCGGAGGGTGCAAAAGTGCATGTTCTAAGGAAAAGTTTTTGACAAATTTATGGACCCTTCTCTAAATGCATGAGAAGGGTTTAAATACTACTAAATAATTCAAAAAATAATTTATCACAAAAATGTAGGATGCAGTTTAAATGACCCTCCTCATTTCAGCCAAAAATAAAGAAAAACTAAAACTAAAACTGAATCTGAAACTAAAACTACTAACTAACTATTTATGTAACTACTCCTTGAAGTCACAATAATTCAGTATTTGCTTGAGGAGAGTTGGCTGGCCGACTTCCGATTCTAATTGTCCTGCGAAAACGGAATTGATAAGAGTTGGTGCCATCTTCTCGGAAGAATTGATGACACATTTGAGAGTCATGCACAGGCTGTGTGGTTTTACCAACTACGCCGAGTAAGAATCCCAATTCAACTTGGTTAACCTTTGGATTGATTCTGCCTTTTCTTGAGCCTTCTATCTCCAACTTGTTTGTCAATGCTACACCTTTGGTAGATATCTACGTAACGCTTGGTGATATAACTAATAAATATTATTGGTTTTGAGTTCCAATTCTACTTTTCGTCTTGAGCGCTTTTTCCCTATAAACTTCTACGCTTACAGGCGACTGAGGAATTTGAGGCTTTCCATCTTGAGGGGTTTTTCCTGGCGATGCATGATTAGCGCCAAGGAAATTACTTCTATTTCTAGATTTGGGATCCCGTGATGTGATTTTGACCTCTTACATGTTTTGTTAGAAGATATAAAGCTTAAATTTTGTAGAAAGAACGGTTTTATACGTTCTTGATTCTGAGCTTTGATTTCTTTATACGTGATATCAACATCATTTAGTACTCTTTTTAACCATGTCTGTATACGGGAGAATTTTGGGTCTCGCCGCTATCCTGTGCAAGAATGAACAAGCTTGATCTGTAATAGACACCTCAGAAGACCCGTGTGAGCCTACAGTGGCCATTACCTCCATTACCTTGGGATCTTCTTCCTCAAGTAAACTATACATGCCTTCCCAAGTAGTGATACCGATGCCTTTGTTGCAGGTGGTGTCTACAAACAAGGGAGTCATCTCTTTATCTTCAACACTGGGAGCCTTACCCTTATTTACCATAATATCTTATTCTTTTCTCTGTATACTTCTAAGTCCTTTGCTCCTGCAATTTACAAATGAGGTGAGAACGATGAGAGGAAAAGGTGACAGGAAAGATTTAAATGTGGAAAACATATAAAATATATCACCTTACGTGAACTGGCTCTTTGATAAGATCAAAACCATATTTCATTAATGATTTCCAACTAACTCGTTAATTAACATAAATGCGCATAATTGGGCCTCGGTTTATGGAAAAATATTTCTCGAACAACGGGCCATGCGGATATGTGATAAGGCGATTTTGAGATTAGCTTCGCAATATCGCAGATCGCAGTATCACAAATCGCAATATCGCAAATCCTTTATGTGTGGCAAGCATCCATTAATGTGTTTTCTGTGAAATACGATTCGGGAGATGCACCATCACATATCAACATTTTGGAGGTACTTCAGCATAAGTGATGTTTAAGGCATGCGATGCGATGAGGGTTTTTCATGCTTGATTTCGCATCGTGGTTTCGCATTTTTAGAATTCCGCTTGTGAGAAGGTATTCTTTACCCGTTTTGTGATGCAACGTGCTTTAAAGAGTGATTTTCTTCTAACTTATCATAAAACTTAAGTCTTTTTAGGTTTTTGAGGTTATTCTCCTAAGTTTATGATAGTAAGTTTTATTGAAAAAGGAAATACAGACATTGATTGATTTTTTAAATTTTTGAATAATGGTCCCCATTTATTTAGTATTAGTGATAACACTAAATAAGAAGGGGGGTTGTTGTTGGCCACAACAATTGGCGATTCACTTAGAAGGACCAGTTATCTCTTCTTTTCTTTTGAATTTCCAAAACATAAAATTTCCTAGAAAATTAAACTTTATTATAGAAAGATAAAATACACTATGCTTTTTCAGCCATCAATGATAATTTTCTTCTTTTATGTGAACTTTGTTTATTTACTTCCTAGAGCTTAGTCATTGTATTTACATCAGTCACTACTTGGTTTATAAAGATAAAAAAAAATCCTTCTCTGTAAATCAGTTTTAAATATGCTCATTTGTCGTAGGTAGAGCCACTGCTACCAGCAGGCGTTTATAGCCTCGACATGGTTACCTGTTACCCAACAATGATCCCGTATCCCTCTTGGAGAAATATACAATTTTCAAAGAGAAATCCATATCTACACTTATTTCTTTCATTTTCTTTTAATCCTTAAAGAACAATGCCTTGGTTTGATAGCCAAATTATGACAGTGCCACTCACTTGATTTATAGCTTTGCCAAACAAGCTGGCTCGTGATGAGACCCCTTGTCTTTTGATTGCAACAATCTTAAGTCATTGCCCTGTTGTGGTATGAAATTTTAGCAAAGTCAACAAGTTATAATATCTATGATCATGATAAGTCGGCTTTTGATGAGACCTCTTATTCTTTAAGTTTAAAGTGTATCATTGGATTATTCCCTGAAGCTTGTGATTCCTTAAGTGGGGAGGAAGTCATTGTTTCCTTAAAGATAGCTCTGGACGGCAATGGTAGAGTTTTTGGAAAGAGCTTTTCTACAGAGAATGTTTGTTTTGTTATTGACACCTTTCATTTGTCTAATATAAAACAAATTCCTGCTAAAGATAGCTGTTTATAAAAATTTACAAGGTTGAAAATAGTATCATATTCAGGCTTCTAGCTTTTTAACTGTATCTTTCAATAATAATGACCAACTTTCTAGATTATTTCTATTTATACAAGCGAAAAAACAAAATCTAAAAGAAATAATTGTCCTTTTCGTGAATTCCAAATGTAACCATTTACAATTGGTTTTATTATGGAAATAAAGAAAAAGTTATTTACAAAATAGAAGAACGATCTCCTATGGAAATTATTTTTTGAGGATCTGCCCATTAATGGGTAAAGTTTCTCTTTTTCTTGTTAAATCCTGTAACATAAAGGTAGATGGGCCTATGATTTCTGCTATTTGGAAAGGGACAAGCCACATTGGTTGAAACTTTGTATGTTTGCCCTTTTCCTCATGAGCCTTGTTCCATTTTAAAACTAGATCCCCTATCTGAAAGTCTTCTCTCGACATCATGTTTGAGTCAAAAGAAACTTTTACTAATGCTTGGTGATGAGCATGAGTTATTTTGGCCTACTCTCTTTGCTCTTCTAGCTTAAGGATTGTGACTGCGTTAGTTGTAAGGAAGAAGTTGGTGTTTCATCAACATATTGAACTAAGGCCAAAGAGGGAATTGCTAGATGAGTTGGAAGAACCACTTCTTTCCCATAAACTAAATTAAAGGGAGAAGTGTGAATAAAGGATTTCTGTGTTATTCAATTCGCCCATAAAGCATATATTAAATACTTGTGCCAATTTTTATGACTTTGGTCAATGGTTTGCTTAATGATCCTAATCAAATTTTTATTTGTAGATTTAGCTAACCCATTCCCCTGTGGGTAATAATTGGCAGAGTACTTAAGCTTAAAACCTCTTTTGAGTGAAAATTCAGTCATAACATTGCGAGAAAAATAGATGCATTATCAAACATTAAAGCAGAGGGTAAATGAAACCTTGTGATTATGAACTGATCTATAAATTCAATGATGTGTTCAGCATTAGCTATCTTGAGAGGAACTGCTTCTACCCATTTAGTAAAATAGTCTGTACCTGCAAGGATATACCTACGCTGTTTAGAAGAGTGTGGAACAATCTCACCTATTATATCCAGTCCCCATTAATCAAAAGGTTGTTCAATGTTGACTGGCTGCAAAGGTAATCATGGCTTCTTTTGTCTTCCAGTAGTAGTTTGAAAAGCTTTACACTTTCTTACATAGCTATGCATGTCTTTGAATAATGTGGGGCAGTAATAGCCTATGTGGAGGATTTTATGTGTAGTAGTATCACCAGCATAATGTCCACCTGCTGGTCCATCGTGGAGTTCTTGCAAAACCTTTTCAGCTTCAGATTTCTCAAGACATCTAAGGAGAACATAATCATAATTCATCCTAAAATGTACATCGTTTACGAGCTGATATTGTTTAGCCTTCAACCTTAAAGCTCTTTTCTTTGTATAATCGAGGTTTGAAGGGGCATATCTGTTCTTTATATAGAATATGATATCAACGTATAATGAATCAACATCGTTTAGGATTACCTCGCATATTTGTATCTCTGTAGATGGTATTTCGGAAATAAGTGATGCTCCAGCCAACATTTTGCAAAATCCTTGACCTTTAACAATATTTGTGGTTTAATCTCAACGTCATATTCTTGCAATGCGGTAACCCAATTGGCTCTTTTCTTACCCACGTCTTTCTGTACTAAAAGATTTCTTACCGCTGGAAATGATACTATGATCTTTGTATGGGTTTTACGAAAAAAGGGTCTGAAATATTTTATCGCTTTGAAAATAGAAAATGATTGTTTCTCTACATCTGAATAGTTTAACTCAGCCCATTGTAGATTTGAATTGAAAAAAGAAATTGGGGATTCTGCCTTATCTTGATTTGGTTGAGTGAGTATTACAACATATGATTTATCAGATGCAAATGTATATAAAATAAAAGGATCAGAAAAATTGGGAGTTACTAAAGATGGAGCGTTAACAATTGCTTGTTTGATCAAATTCAATGCTTCATATTCATCTTGGCCCCATTTGAAGTTTGAGTTATTTTTAATCATTGCGTGTAAAGGAGATACGATTCTTGAAAAATCTGGAACAAATCTTTTTACAAAGTTAATCTGGCCAAGGAAAGATTGCATAGCTTTCTTGGTGTGAGGAAAAGGTGTTTCAAAAATCTCCTTGATTCTGTCAAGATTGATATGGATTGCAGATTTCGACACTATGAATCCAAGAAGTTTTCCTTCGCTTAATGAAAAAAGGGATTTTTTTGGGTTAAATGAAATTTTATACCTTTAACACCATTGGAAGATCTATTTTAAATATCTGATATGATTGCCTCACTTCTTTGAGTATACAGTTATATCATCTAGGTAGATTACTACCGATTTGTTTACTAATCCTTTTAACGCGATGTCCATGGCTCTTTGGAATGTGGCACCAGCATTAATCAGACCAAAAGGCATCTTTTGATAGGTGTAAGTACCCCATTTGGTTCTGAATGTGGTTTTTACTTGATCACCGGGATGGAACAAAACTTGGTTATAGTCGGAGAAACCATCCAAGAAGGACACTAATTCTGATCCTGCAACTGCCTATAACATTTGCTCCATAGGAGGCAAAGGAAAATTATCTTTTTGGCAAGCCTTGTTTAGATTTTGAAAGTCAATGCAAATTCTAATGTCTCCATTCTTTTTTCTAACAGGAACCATATTGGAAACCCATTGAGAATGTCATACGGGAACAATGATTTTGGTTTTCAATAGCTTATTAAGCTCATATTTGATCTGCTTTTCTAAATTAGGATGTATCTTTCTTAGTTTCTGTTGGACGGGTTTTTCATCGTTTATCACTGGGATAGTATGTTGGATGATAGAAGTGTCATAAGTCTTAAGTTCATTCTAGTTCCAAGAAAAGATGCTTTTGTATTGTTTCAAGAGACGAACGCATGCTAGTTTTTCCTCAGGAGCTAGGCCAAGGCCTAGGTTGATATTCTATGGCTTGGTATCAAATCCTAGATTCACTAATTCATAGTTCAGAGTTGAACTTTGAAGCTTTGAATTGGTAGATCTTTTGAATCGATCTTTTAAATCATATAGATCTTCTAATTTGACTATTGATTTTGACATAGCATTATTAGTGCTATCTTGTTGCAATTGTCTGTCATGTTGGTCCTCATCAATTATTTGATTAGTATTAGATCCCTCAGACGTGAGGAAGATTACAATATCAGGATCATAGTTGAAAATTCGCCAATTTGTAATGTTATCAGGAATTGAGGGTCTAAAGGTTAATTCGATTGAAAATCTATCGGGGCTAAAGTCTTCTGAGGGAATGAGCTTGGAAGTCATGTTTGCTAAGAGGTCAACACTAGTGTTATGGATTCTAGGAATTGATGAAATATTAAACACTATAAAATGTTCAGTCAGATCTTGTACTAAATATTGGTAATGCTTTAAATGACTTGATAGACAATGTATAGTATTCCGTACATGTCTGATAACAATTTTAGAATCTTCGAAGACTTGTAGATATTTGATGTTAAATCTGATTTCTTTGTATAGTCCTTGGACTAAAGCCTCGTATTCTGTAGTATTATTGGTGCAATCAAACTCGAGTGTACAAGTTAGCATAGTTTTGTTTCCTTCTGGGCTAACTAATACGCATCCTGCTCCTGCTCCTTCATTAGATTTAGAACCATCAAAAAATAACTTCCAAAATAAAGATTTATTTACAGGATTATCTATAAAATTAATACATTTAAAACTATTTGTCTGAGAAATTTTTTCTACTTGAGATAAAACAGAATGTTCTAAGTAAGGTGAAGTATGAGCATTGAAATTTCCTAGGAAAGAATCAATAGAATAGTTGCCAATTATATTATTGTTGTATGCTATTGGTTCGTTTACTCCTTCCAATTCTGTTACTATGTATTTTTGATGTCTTTCTCGCTCAACCTTTATCTGATTTGGCTTACCATTTTAAAGGAGCCATATATCCGACCAATCAGTTGCAAAGTATCCATCAAGCTTTTCTGACCAATCCCTGCTAAGAATTAAGCCATAGAATTCTGGAATGTCTACAACTAAAATATCGATAACTTGACATACCTTTGGATTAGATGACAACCTTATGGTAACCTGATGTAATTTGTCGATCACTTCAACTTGTGACTGATCCAGCTGTACTATGCATACAACAAATTTTTGAGGTTGAACGTTCAACTTTGCACAAATTGATTTAGGTAAAATATTGGATGAGGCTCCTGAATCCACTAAACAATTATGTAATTTTTTATTGAAAATTTCATAAGTAAGAAGAAATGGTGGAGTATGAGATCTTGACCTTCCTCCAATTATAGCGATGTAATTTGGATAAACTTTGTTAATCACAGTATTTGGAGGTCTTCCTATCTCATGGGAAGCTTGCGAGATTACAGCAGCGGGCAAAGGTGTAACTAGTACTGCTTGCAATTCTTTCAAAAGGAGCTTTTACTGATGTTTTAACTTGCTCAATTCATAAAAAATGATGTTGGCCCTAGTCTTCATCATGTATTCTATGATGTTATAATCCATTTCATCTGAAGAAATCAATGTTTTCGATGGAGTTGGTGAATTTGTTTGGACTGGGCTTGTTTGAGTCTCTTTGGATGTAGTTTTCTTGGTAGCGACTTTATCCTTAGGCGTTGAGCTTACGCTCTCTAGCTTTAGAGTAGATTGAGGAGGATCGAGTTTATTTCTAATTCGAGTACTAACTGGCAATGCCTCTTGATCCTCTTCATCAGGGAGGATGAAATCCCAAATACCTTGTAATTCTACAACTTCTTCTTCATCGGTAGGTACGTCGATAGTAATTTCCTCTTCTTCTTGTTCTGATTTAGCACTTGTAATAGCATTAGGAGGCTTTTAATCAATCAAAGGATTTATTCTATAAGGCTTATAAGGCTTTTAAGAGGAAGTCTCTACTACTTTTTTCTTTATATCAACAATTTCATTAGACATGGTCTTCAAAACTTTTTGCAATCCTTCTAAATCAAATGGGTCTTTGGGCTATTTTTTCTTTGGATCTTCTTTGAAAGAAACCTTTTTAGATTTACGTTCTTCAACTATGTTTTTCTTTTCTAGAGCTATGATACATTTCTCTACCGCTATTGCTTCCTTCATATTGTCAGCTAAAGTTGTTTTGTTAGCTCTATCCACGAAGATTTCTATGTTTGACAGTTTCGCAAAGATGTACCATTCACTTCGCACTTCGTCACTGGGTTTAGAAGCAGTAGGAATTTTGTTCAATATTTTATTAAAATGCGAGTTAAAATCTTTGATAGGTTCCTTTGACTCAACTCTAAGGTTAGACAGGTCATTGATTAATGTTGCAGCGGACCTGTCATCACCAAAGTTAGTCAAGAATTGTTCTTGGAAGATGTCCCAACTAGTAATAGACCTGGATGGTGATGAGAAATACCATGATCCAACTGCTCCTTTCAACGTGTAAGGCAAAAGCTCAACGACAGCCTCCTCATTAGTGACCCCATTATGGATAACATAAAATTATTTATGTGTTCTTGTGCTAGCATGCCTGCTTCAGGGTTAAACTTGGGCAGCCATTTTTGAGGATGGGTCGGTATTTGACTCAAGGGCACAGGCATTAAGACTGTCCCTCAGTTATTCCATGGCATCTGGGCCATCGTCGAACTGCTAATAGAGGAAAGCACAGAAGATGATCCTTGCGGTTGGGAATATGAGGATATTACAGTTCCAGATGTTTGAGAAGGAGATGTTGAAGTTCCAGTGGTCTGATGGATGATGATTTGAAGTGAAGGAGTGGATGGTTGACTTTGTGGTGGGGAAGTTGAGATGGATGATGATGATGAAAGAGTCTCACTATCAGACCCTTTAGGTGATTTCCTGGCTCTCTTCCTTGTTGGTAGAGGTAACTCAGTTGGCTCAATACCAGACTTTTCACTCTTTAATCTAGTGAGAGGATGAGCAGGATTATATTGTGAAGTCAGACTTCCTTGAGATTTATCAGATCTTTGAGGTGATATTGAAAATCGTTGAAGTTTATGAATCAAAGATTCAACTTCAGGAGGTTCAATAGTAGATTTCTCTGAAATATCAGGGTTTGTGGCAGTGGTTGTTGTTCTTTCAACTTCTAGTTCAAGATTTAAAGATTCTAAGTGCGATGGAGAAGTTGGGGGAGATGGTGAGGGCAATTTACTCTCAGAATGGTATTTAGATTTAGAATTTCTTACGATTCACAGTTTAGTCCCTCCTTCTAGCGCCAAATATGTTGAAGCCCCGAAATCAGGTCTACAACAAGGAGGATACCCACCCGGTCCGAACCTTGGTTAGAAGCTCCTTTTCTGTTTGGTATCGTGGGTCCAACTGGGGATATGGGACCAGTTTCCCAATATGTGTGTGTTTTTTGAGAATTGATATTTATTAACTAATGATTCCTAAGTGAAATGCTTTCTTTATTCTAAGTCTAATGTATCAACATGCAATTGTAATCTAATAAATAGAAATATCTAATTCAAATCTAACCCGGGATTTAATCTTTCCTTGATGCGATCTAAAATTATTTCAAATGATAGTTGGTAATAAAGATCATTCAACTACTATGAGAAAAGAATTCAATAAAGATAAACCATTTCATATAAAAAGTTAGATGAAACAATTATGAAAAATATATCGCATAGTAAGCTACCCATATACTAAGAATAAATAAATAGCTATCACCGTACAAAAGTGCCAAATGATAACTCAAGCATTTAAGCATTCATATATAAATAACTGAACATGAATATCATCGTAACGCATAAGTAGAAACAATTAAGAGATAAAAGTACCATTTATAACTAGTTCTACTCATGAGCTTGAGTAAGAGTGATCTATTTCTTCTTAATCCAACATCCACTAAGAGTAGAAAAGTGCAACATGAGTAGTAGATATTCAACGTAGATATCAATAAATACTATTCCATTCATTCATCAAAACCTCCTCGGAGGGTGCAAAAGTGCATGTTCTGAGGACAAGCTTTTGACAAATTTCTGGACCCTTCTCTAAATGCATGAGAAGGGTTTAAATACTACTAACTAATTCTAAAAATAATTTATTACAAAAATGTATGATACGGTTTAAATGACCTTCCTCATTTCAGGCAAAAATAAAGCAAAACTAAAACTAAAACTGAATCTAAAACTAAAACTACTAACTAACTATTTATGTATCTGCTCCTTGATGTCATAAGTGTTCAACATTTTCTGGAGGAGAGTTGGCTGGCCGACTTCCGATTTTATCTATCCTACGAAAACAGAATCGATAAGAGCTGGCGCCATCTTCTCAGTAGAATTGATGACACATTTGAGAGTCATGCACTGGCTGTGTGGTTTTACCAAGTACGCCTAGTAAGATTCCCAATTCAACTTGGTTAACCTTTGGATTGATTCTACCTTTTCTTGAGCCTTCTATCTCCAACTTGTTTGTAGATGTTGAACCTTTGGTAGATATCTACGTATTGCTTGGTGATATATGTGATAAATATTACTGGTTTTGAGTTCCGATTCTACTTTCTGTCTTTAGCGTTTTTTCCCTACAAATTTCCGCGCTTACAGGCGACTGAGTAGTTTGAGGCTTTCCATCTTGAGGGTATTTCCTGGCGATGCACGATTAGCGCTAATCACACATCGGAAACTGCCTTCGTTTCGAGATCCGGGCTCCCTTAATGTGATTTTTTCCTCTTGCGCGTTTTCTTAGAGGATATAAAGCTTAAATTTTGTAGAAAGAATGGTTTTATACATTATTGTTTATGAGATTTGATTTATTTATACGTGATATCAGCATCATTTAGTACTCTTTTCAACCATTTTTTTATACGGGAAAATTTTGGGTCTTGCCGCTATCCTGTGCAAGAATGAACAAGCTAGATCTGTAATAGATGCCTCAGAAGACCCGTGCAAGCCTGCAGCATACATTACCTCAATTACCTTGGGATATTCTTCCTCAAGTAAACTATACATGCCTTCCCAAGCAGTGATACCGGCGTCTTTGTTGCAGGTGGTGTCTGCGTACAAGGGGGTCATCTCCTTATCTTCAGTACTCGGAGCTTTACCCTTCTTTCCCATAATATCTTGTTCTTTGCTCTGTATACTTCTCATTCCTTCGCTCCTGCAGCTTACAAATGAGGTGAGAACAATGATAAGGAAAGGTGACAAGAAAGCTTTAAATACGCAAAACATATAAAATATATCACCTTACGTGAACTGGCTCGTTGATAAGATCAAAACCATATTTCGTTAATGATTGCCAACTAACGTTAATTAACATAAATGTGCATAACTGGGCCTCGGTTTATGGAAAAATCTTTCTCGAACAATGGGCTGTGCAGATCTGCGATAAGGTGATTTTGTAATTTGCTTTGCAATATCGCAGATCAAAGTATCACAGATCGCAATATCGCAATATCGCAATATCGCAAATCCTTTACATGCGGCAAGCATCTGCTAATGTGTTTTCTAGGAAATGCGATTCGCGAGATGCGCCATTGCATATCGGCGTTTTGGAGGTACTTCAGCATAGGTGATGTTTAAGGCATGCGATGCGATTACGGTTTTTCATCTGTGATTTCGCATCGCGATTTCGTATTTTTAGAATTCCGCTTGTCAGAAGCTATCCTTTACCCTTTTTATGATGCAATGTGCTTTAAGGAGTGATTTCCTTCTAAATTATCATAAAACTTAAGTCTTTTTATGTTTTTCAAGGTATTCTCCTAAGTTTATGATAGTAATTTTTATTGAAAAAAGAAATACAGGCATTAATAGATTTTTTAAAATTTTTGAATAATGGTCCCCACTTATTTAGTATTAGTGATAACACTAAATAAGAATGGGGGTTGTTGCTGGCCACAACAAAATCACACCCATAGCTTGATGTAGTCCAACTAATGATCAAACTCTTCAATCTTGAATTGAAAGATGATGATCCCCTTACCCTATCCTTTAAAGTCAAAGCTATTATGCATGATGTAGAAGCTACTCATGCTAAAATGGATTTTGATATCATAGCTTTCATCAAGGCACTATATCCCACATATTCACATTACGTTGAATCATTACAAGCTAGTGGAAAACTTAAATAGATTATCCTTGATTCTCTCATAGAGAAGTTTGTATAAAAAGATGAAGATTTTGGAAAGAGAAAACAATTTCTCAGTCTTCTGAAGAAATTGTGTGCCTTGAACAAAAAGAGAAGAATCAGGAAGTAGATTCTTATATAGGAAGAGGTGGCATAAGAGTTTGTGGAAAGAAGAATAACTGAGGTAGGGGGGAAAATGTTACCAAATCGGAAGACTTGATCTTCATTCTATATGCTACAACATAAATTATATGATCCTTCCACATGCAAGCTCTCTTGGTATAAAATATAACAAGAAAGGAACGAAGAGAAGGTTAAATGACTAGATCCAAGGAAAGGTAAAGCACCTGAATCATGTTGAAAAAATTTAACTACGTTCGATCTTCATAACATGTGTTATTGTGATTTTATGTAATTGGTGCAATGAATAAATTAAGATTGTGTTATTGTGATTTTATGTAATTGGTGCAATGAATAAATTAAGATTATTATTGTAATGCTTGTCTCATGGGTTTCATGAGCAAGGAATTTTATTTTTACTTTGACTACCATTGTGAGTCCTTAGGATTCAGCATAAAGTCAAATTCAGACAATGTCATGTGTGAAGGACCCTTCTTGGGTATGTTACATTTTATAAGAGTCATTAAATTAGTATGTAAGTCCTCCAAAACCAAGCATAAAACAAATCCTTCAAGTCAGCGAAGTTCAGAGGACATAACTTCATATATTTTCTATCAAGGAACAATCTACAATAAGAAGTGTGAGGAAGGAGTCTCATGACAAGTGAGGAGTAGGAAAGAAAATGCAATGTATTTGGTAATATTTCTGGGTCTATTTTGGGATAATCCACTTCACAAGTGTGAGGAAAAGGGTGTTACCCAGTGCATAAGAAGCCAAGCTTCTTCTACGATAATTGAAGGTCATATCTAGGAGAAAATTGAGGTGTAACACAATTAGAGTTGTCAAAGAGGAATCCTCCACCTGAAGTGGAGAAAATCAAGGTAGAAAGGATGACCATCTACATGTGCTAGGGTTTTTGATTTAGGGTTGATAAGTTGCAAGCCTAAAGACTTCGAGGAAAAGAAGCCGGCATCTAAAAGGAAGTTGAAGTAGAAAGAAGGAGAAGGAAGTTGAATATCATTGACTCAAGAGGGGAAGATAAGAATCTTGGTGTCTTTCTCTTGGAGAGGTCAAATAGCTCTTGGTCTTGGTATTTGTCAATTGGAATCTCCTCTCTTTATGGTTTATGAATTGGTGGTTGTTTGATGAAGAAGAACACTAATAACCTGTGTAAAATAAGATGATAATATAAAGGCCTAAAAATCATTCACAAGCAGTTACTAATAGAAGAGAAATCACTTTATCTCTATGCCAGAAATTTCTGAACATGGTATTAGAGCTAAGGTGAGTAACTCAAGTTAAAGGAAACATCATGATTCTAGATCAAAGAATTCTACAAAGAAGTATTGGAATCATAATCAATCAAATAAGGCCAACATTGACCCAAGTTGAAATTTTTTGAAGACTATTCATCCAAAGAAAACTAGATTAAAAGGCAATGCCATCTCACTCTCTATGGGATGGGGGATCATTCTTGAAGAAAACCACCTTCATAAAGTAGAATTTTTCTATCATATATATCATAATCAACATCAAGGAAGCACCAAGAAGAAGGAGCATCCTATCAATTACATATATTTATGTGCATATCTAAATTTGTTAAAATGTATTTTTGCAAGGAAAACAACAAATTGGTTGTGGCTTCAAACTATCTTGCATGGAAGAAAATGATAGATATGAATATAATAAAAAATGAGGTTATGGAACATGTCAAAGGTTATATAGCTAGAAAAAGTAAGGAATATTCTCATTCTCTTGCCAAGTATATGAAAGGATAAGTTAGGTATCAAAGTATTCTCATAGAATCCATCAAGGGTCCCCTCATTCCATATGTATCTAAACTCAAAAGAAATCTGTGACAAACTAGTATAGTTGTATTCTATAAGAACTGTTGGAGAAGTCATCCCATTAATTCAAGAAAACCACAAGCTCAATATTTCAAGGGAAGATGGAATAGCCTCACAATTTATGAGGATATCTAATATCTTAGATTGACAACAAAATGTGGGAGAAGTAGTGTCTAATGGAGAAATGACTACAGTTGTATTAAATGCATTCTCAGAGGAGTGGGGTAACTTTAATTCAACTATTTATGGGAGTAAAGAAGCTAATATATTCCAAGATCTATGGTGACCATGAAAGGTTGAAGAATCTAGACTAAAGGACAAATCCAATGTGGGAGAAGGTGAGCAAAGTGAAGCTTTTGTTACAATGACAAGAAGACAGGGAAAATTTGGAATGTCTGGTTCTTGGAAAAACAAAAGGGAAATTCCTAAGACTCAATGATATGGATGTCAATAATATTGGAACTACAAAATAAATTGTGGTAAGATCAAGAAGGAGGATAACGAAAGAGGAAGAGAAGAAGCCCATTTGACCAAAAAAGCGGTGGAAGCCGAAAAGAAGAAATCCAAGAGTGAGGAAGTAAGAGATCTCTATTATGATTGAGATAATCTTCCTCACCTATGTTATTCTCAAGTTCCTAAGTCTTCTATTGTAATATATGGCTATCATTATTCGCTAAGAAAAATGATGGGATGGATAAGGGCATCATAGAAGCATTGAAAGAAAGATCTTGGGAAATCATCATAGAAAAGCATGAAATGTTGTTCGAATATATGGAAGCCAAGGATATATATCTTGGCAATATCATTGGTAACATAAGTGGAAAATAATAGAGGAACTATGATTGGAAGCTCCTCGGGATTAAATGTATGAAGAAGGGAAGGAATAAATCATGGAATATGCAACCATTTTAAAGAAAATTAACATACAAACACTAAGAATATTTGACTAGGATATCTCCATGAAATATATGAAAACTTTGATGGAGTTGGAAAAATAAAAAGACCCTTGACAATATATATCTTTGCGAGATGTGTCAATATGTATCCAAGATGTTGACAACAGTAAGAGATGTCATGATGAAAGACTATCAAGAAGGTAATGTTGATTTTAATTTTCATTCCTTTATTTTTGAACAAATATATGGATGGGTTTATAATATGGATGACCTAATCCACATGACAATCATCAATGAGTCTAATGCAACCATTTTGTAAGGAGGCTCACACCTAATAATGTTAAACCAATTCGACCATGTGAGCACCCCATGTGACCTGACCTTGGGGGTTTATTGGTTATCCACATGATGACATCAACATGAAATCATCATGCCATGTGGCATCCCATCAAGGGTGTCATGTGTCACTCAATTTTGGGCTTTTCACTAATCTAAAAATTGAAATGGATGTACCAAATGGTGGAATTTAGTGGAGCCACATCATTCTACTAAAATCATCAACCTTCCAAACATGCTTCCATGTCATCCCTTGTAATCAATTTCCATTTATTAGAGCTACCACATGTATAGGCTACCATGTCATGTTGAAGGGAGCAGAATGACCCCCTGACATCCATGTCACCATACTTGTCTAACAAAAATATGTCAAGTGTCCATATAGAATTGGCCGATTTGTGCTTCAATGAATGGTTGCCACATGTCATCATTATATTTGGTCATCTAGATGTGTTAAATGTTGTGCTAATCTTGACATCATCCACCATCCAATTTCTCATCTGGTTCCTAGAGTTGACATCATCTAGCATCCAATTTTTCATTTGGTTCCTAGAGTTGTCTGATGAATAAAAAGGTACACAATCTTAAACATTGTTAAAGGCCATATGTGTTCTTCTAAGATATGTAGTTTACTTCCTCACTGAACCATGGATACCCTCAAAAGGTGCTTACAATTTAACATATAAATAATTTCACTTTTTGTCCTATAGTTTGGGCCTCTAACTACCATTCATTTTAAAATGGCCATAACTTCTCCTCCATGAGGAGGTTTTTAGAGAAGGATATACCATTGTAAAAGTCTGGAAGAGGCCTACATAGTCACTTAATTTATAGGATCATTAGTTTGATATTATTTATATTTTTTAGGGTAAATGTTAATATAATATCAACAAAATACATTTTTTTAATTATAAAAGATTGTAATTAGAAAGTATATTATTTGCAGGGATAGAGTTTTAGATTTTGAATTTATATGAAATGTCTCAAAATTTAAGAAAAACTTTTAGCAGGCATTAAGTAGTTCTTTCATAAACAATAACATCTAATAATAAGTAGAATTATTTTTTCTATCAAATATTTAAATTTAATATTATTATTAAATGAAAATATCACATTTAAATTTAAATGTGGTAATCTCCCCAAATTCCAAACATTTTTGATGAAGATGATGATGATAGGTCCACCGAGACCAAATTGGTCTATGGGACCTATACCTTTCTTAGTTAATAATTGTCTAGCTCCTACTAGTCTTTCTTTGAGAGATTGATGTTGTAGCTTTCTTTTTTTTCTCTATGGTCTTCCAACTTCCTTTATTTTGCATATCCTTCATCTCTTCTGGTCCTTGGGACATAGGTGTCTTAGCTTCCCTATCCATTGTTTTCGTGCTTTTGAAGATAGTGGGAGAAGATGTTTGGTATTACTATGTCAAGAAAAATCTAAATTAAATAAAAAAGAAAATCAAATAATGTGAGAATATTTTTTAGCTTTATCAAGATTAATAATAATCCCAATCTGAAATTGGTGCTCAAAAGGCTCCCAAATGAATATATAATAAATCTAAATTTCATCAATATCCTTTGGTTAGTGCACCAAACACTTGATATGGTTATACAAATATTTATATTTACTACTAAACTTTTCAACATAAAATTCATTTTTCTATTCTCATTATTTTATCTCTACCACATTTATATCATTTACAATAATCACACTAAATTATCTTAGTTGCAAATCAATGCAAATAAATAATGTCTCTTCTATAATTTAAGATGAACCAAAAAAAATAAGATTACCTTAATTAAAAATTAAGGCCTATAACCCACCACAAGGAGAATTAAATTTTTCTTATACGAGTGACCAACCACAAGGAGAATTAAATTTTTGTTATACCAGTGAAAAAATAAAGAGCTTGTATGACATGTAAGCAATATATGTAAGCTTAGATGCTACAGAGTTTCTCCAATGCAACGTTTTCATCACCATCACAATTTTCTAATATACTTCTGACGATATCCACAGGAAATCCCATATCCACCAACCTTTGCACCTTATCTTCCTTATCAGCATCTGCTCCCTTTGCAAAAGTTTTGGTCCAGTAACGAGCAGTGTTTACAAATGCTTCATGGTCTGTAAGGTATTGTCGCGCTACAACCGCATCCTGGGGATCATTGGGTTCTGGTGCTGAAAGCAAAGCTTGCAAAGAAAGTAGGGTTGTATTCAACGTTATTGCTGCGGTGCACTTATCTTTGAGAATATCCAAGCATATTGCTCCGCTTTCGCTGCTGATATTAGGGTGCCACACTTTCGTGATAAACTGCATTTTTGGAGGTTCGAATGGATAGTGCTGTGCCACACGAATGTCAACTTGAAAGACGCCGTCTTCATAAGGAGTACCCACAGGGCCTCCAATGGTCCCGCACAGGTGTGACAGGTCATTGTCCCCGCAGACCTTAATGCTATTGCCTGTTAACTGCGTATTTTTTTCTATCTGACTTATTTCTTTTTGTATCCGTTGAGCAACGAACGCCATCGTCGCCTGAAAAACCCTAACACAGATGACTGTACAAAGTTCTTAAATACGCGGTTGCTCTATTAGTGGAAATAGACTTGTGCACCTTCACTTTTTTCAAACAACTCAATTCTCTGTCAGCCTCTACCCGTTTTAATTTCGGTAATTTACTTATAATATTAGCCCAATGAAATGTGGGACCATGGTGGATTGAGTTATTAGTCTTGGATTTCTTGTTGGACAATCTTGTTGGACAAACACTCTAGAGCCAACCGGCACTTGTGGGTTAAGTTACTAGTCCTGGAACCTTAGTTGGAACAAATAGCCTAGAGCCTTAGATGGCTAGGAAGGAAACCAATCTCATAATGGTTTTGGTGATGTCTGATTGTGAGGTAGAATCAATGTTTAATGGGTTGAGGTGAACGTTATTGCTGCGGTCCACACTTTCGCTGCTGATATTAAGGTGCCACACTTTCGTGATAAACTGCATTTTTGGAGGTTCGAATGGATAATGCTGTGGCACACGAATGTCAACTTGAAAGACTCCGTCTTCATAAGGAGTACCCACAGGGACTCCAATGGTCCCGCAAAGGTGTGACAGGTCATTGTCCCCGCAGACCTTAATGCTATGGCCTGTTAACTGCGTATTTTTTTCTATCTGACTTATTTCTTAAGAACGTTATTTAATTTAATTCATATACCATTTTTATTTTTTATTTTTTAACTTTTATTTTATTTT